>CAJYYF030000090.1:0-25549 GCA_913789895.3 Seladonia tumulorum
TCTCGAAACTTACAAGTTTGTTTGCGAAAACCGTTTCCACGAGTGTCTGCGATTTTCTGTCCGCGTTAAATTAATCTTTATTGTTGCCCCTAATTAAAATACTTGTCAGAGTAAGTACCTCTTCAGAAATTGGCAACCCATATATTTAATATCGCAGTTTAACTTTGTTCTGCGAGAAGTAACTCCATTATTTAAGGTCAGTTTTATTTTTATTTTATTTTGTCCTGTCATATTTCCTCATTTTCAACCAAGTGTAAACCTTTAGCTGATTCCCCTTCCACATTATTGATTTTATCTCGGATTAGAAAAATATTTTATGTTGGATTGGGTTATTACTAGTCTGGGGATTTTATGCGTTTATGGCTAAAATGGGTAAGTGAAATGCAACGTACGAGAAACATCACATGAATTTAATATTGCTGGCACATTATTTATAACCTATTCAAATGATTTAGAGAAGAATTCGATTTTTATGCAACTCCTCTTTTTTGTAATTGATGCAAACAACTTTTATTATGCACGAAGAACCCCGGATTACTCGTTACTAGATTGTGGATCTTTTTGAATAATAAAAATCGTGTAAGGGAATAGCAAGAAACAAAAATAGAATAAAAATGGATCTCCTTATTCAACAACATTTTCAAATACTTCCGATGTCTTTGCAGTTTTGTATCTGACCAATTAATTTTTGTCATGTAGGCATACAATCCGGAGACTACATGTTTATTTCGCAAAAACTCTGGAGGCTGTTTGGAACATTTTTTTATTTCACGTGAAGATCTATAGGATATTCATTAATCGCCAGAGATCGGGAACGAGATAAACGATTATGGGAAGATGCTGACGCAGATTTTCTAGCAGGGAAAAATTCGAGGATCGGACAGCGGCGACCTCTCACCTTCCAGGCAAACTTTCAACGTACATAAATATCCTTTTATTGGAGATGTTCGTCGGCGACGCGGAGGTCCGTTTCTCCGCATTGTCCCGGAAATTAAAGGGCGTTCCTCGGGAGGGGCGAACGAAGCCCGGGAGCAGACAATCACCGTCCCTCATATCCAGATACCCGTTCCAGATTCCTACTTTTATCGCTCGCCGCGGCAAATACAGCCCTGTGTGTGAGAGAGAAAGAGAGAAAGAGAGAGAGAGAGACCTGACTGCGCTTTTCATTTCGAAATTACCTATTTACCGAATTGAATCCGCGGTGGAACTTAATCCTCAGGTTGACCGGATGACCTTCGTTGTTTGCCACCATGTTCACAAAAACTTCAATCTTTCGAGAAGAGATTAGTAAAATTCGGAACTCTCTCCAATCCGAATCCTCGATTCACCCTTGGGCGATCAGGGATCCTCTATGATGAACCTCGATCCTAGATTAATCCATTACGCACCTGCTAAATTATTATTTTGTAATTTTTATTCCGAGTGGTTAGTAAATTCTAAAATTAATTATTGTTATGACCAATTGAAAAAATATCCAAACGGGGTTATTTGGGGGTTCTGGTGAATTTAACCATTGCTAAATGCTAAGAATAGTGTACCATAATAAGTGGAGTAGTCATTTTTAAATCTTTCCTGTTCTTTGGACAATTCTTAGGGACAAAAAGTTTTAATTATTGTATCAATGAACAGACTGGAATTCACGTAGTTAGATTGTTTGGATATGTGACTGAATTTAGGTAAAACATAAAAATATGAACTGCAGTGGGAAGTTATTCCAACGTTCAAGCAAAGAAAGTTATTCGCAACGAGAAAACTGCATTATCTTAAAATAATATATATATACGTGAAAGGAGAAGCTCAACAATACGTCGAAACTGTGTCGCTTTAGAAGTTAACATTATGACACAATCTTTGCTGAATAACAAGTTTAAATAGCCATAGCTCCATCCTCTTGTTCCAGATTTGTATATTTTCATTTCGTTAAAGTTGCCTCGCGAAGTGACTTTCAACGAGAAGTTTTTTTAAAAAAATCGGGGCGGAGTTCTTCGTGGAACGTTTTATAAACGCGAGGAAGAAAGGAAAGCTTATTTCGCAGATTACACACGGTGGATAAAAATTTGTATTACGGAGGCCAAGAAAGTTTACGAACACTGCGTTAAAAGGATATAAAGAAAACGAAGAAGTAAATAAGAAAAGAGAACGATATTTGTAGAGTGGTAAAAAGACAAACGTGGTAGTAGACTGCTTTTATGAATTTAAGGCAAGAATGAACATATTAAAAAGAATTAAGGGCATCGGTGTATTTGTGTGAGCTTCATAGGATAATTAAAAGAAGTAATATTTATTTAGCCCCTGTGTCTTGCAATGGGTGTCAACTAGAATGTTTATAAAGTTGTTTGCAATTTTTTGTTGAGCCAAACAGAAGAAATATACCATAATTCATTAAACCGTGCTCATCCTATAACTACCCTTGTGGTAGGGGTACCGACTTCAAACTTGTCACAAAGGGGTTTCTTTGGGAGCCCTATCCAACGGTGTGATCAAAAATCAATTTGGTATGGGGGCACTTTTGACCATCTTATCAGGCTATACTCTTTGCGGAACTGCTCAAATTACGTTTTTCGAACTCTCGGCGGTGCTTTGTACGTATTTTTCAAAGCAGAAGAAATATTGATCCCGGTTCCCGGTTCAACGGCAGAATAATCAAGGTTTCGGGTCACGTGAATTTCCCGGGTAAAATTCGCAGTCCGAAGAAACAGACGGGAACACGTCGTTAAGCGGAAATTACAACGAGGCTTTTTCAGACTGCTCATCGGGCCACCAGGATCCAACGCTAATTGTCGAAATAAAACGCGGTCGTGTCGGCGAGCGTATCGGCGCGTCCGTTGATTTCCCAGGGTGATATTTCAGTCGGTCATTAGCCGGTGACTGCGCTACGGTCCCGAAACGGTCGAAAGAAACGGACCTCCGGCTACACCAACGAGAATCAATTTTCTCTGTCGGTAAATAACAGCTGGTGGTTAAAGGGGGGGGGGGGATTGAAGTGTTGCGGTCGCCAGATGAGCACCTTAGGCGAATAATTTAGGGGACGCGTGGGAATACCTGAAATGGGAGCCTGGCCTTCCATGGCAGTCTATTTATTCTGCGGTGGTGTCTTCGACTAATTTTTCCAATCGTTTCGAGACTCCTCACGAGCATCAAGCGTACACTTTATCGTTTCGACATTCGTAAACTGCTAGAAGCTCCAGAAAATTTGTTAAACATTTTTTTAGTCTGTCAATCGTAGTCTCAGTAGAATGAGTCTAACAATGGTCAGACATCGATCTAACAAATCAGTTAAATATATAATATGTAGTATGTCTGGCAATGTTGAGACGTCTAGGTATATCGATTAAATGTTTAGTTTGAAAGTAGTATCTGTGACCCCCATTCACAGAAACAGAACGATTTTGTATTATTCGTCGCTGAATAGAGAAACGACGGTTGTCGAACGGAAGAACGAGCTAATTGAACGTCGCGCAATCCTTTGAGAGGTATCCGATTTTTATGTTTAATAACGTTCGACGGTATTCGAAAGCGATTGATCAACCGAGCAAACAATTCGCGCGCGCGAACTGGATGGACCACCGAGTCCCAATGCAAATGTAAATTTTTCCACGACGGGTTTCCGAAATATCGGCGCAAATTGCGGCGCGCCGCGAGGATTCCGCAGATTTATATGCTCGTTTTTAAATCGAAACAAGATTTATGCATTTCCCCTTCTGCCGGCTCTCGGTTTTTGTTTTTTATTCGACTCTCGATCAATAGCGTATTCAACGGCGAACTCGCGCCGCATTTTATTCATTATCATATCCGCGCGGAAATTTAGGTACACGGGCCGCGAGAGGTACCGCAAACAATCAGAATAAATAACAATTTATTGGCGAACACGTACGGGAGAACAGGAACGAATTGTGATTATTTTATCAATCGAATGATGAGCATGTATTGTAAATTTAATTCCACGTGTAATACCCTGAGCATTTATGCGGCCTCCTGGATTCCCGTGTCGGTGGCATCCGCCATCAAATAGACGAGAAAAAACCACCATGACGTTGTAAAACCACGGTATGCACACAATGCGCGGGATTTATTAAAAATATCAATACTCCCGGTTTCATTGTTTTGTTTTCCCGCCCCTGGCGTTATCTTCTGGAACAGTAATCGCTAAAATAATATAACCGACGTTACGTTTCCGTTATTTGATGCTTTGTTTTACTTCTACGTGAAAACGTCGACCCGGTCGATGCGTTTTAACCAAATATACATTGACTTTGCGCTACACCGCGTAGCCTATCAATATTTCAGCAATCGTCCGACGAGTAAACCATAGTAAACACACATTTTGCGCAATTCATTGAAAATACTCCGACGATTAATGCGAATCGACGACCAGAATTATGGGAAATTAATCGAGCGCATGACCGACACGCCAGCAGTTATAATAACGATCTGTAAGTGGCCTAACGACGTCAGTCAGCCGGTCAAGAGCATCAACCGATCGAGGATCATCCGACGTTATTGTTACCGCCGTGGTAATTCAGTTTGCCCGGTGTACTTCATTCCGGAGCGGGCAACTCCGCGGAATTTCGTGTAGCAGCGGACCTGCCCGAATCGCGGGCTCGCCGCGGCAATTTTCCTCTAATTACTACGGGCCAAGATCAGAATTCGCCTCATCACGGACGGTCGAGGTCCGAGCTCTCTGTTTATTATGCCCGGGGAGATTCTAGCAAGGTGTTGGACCGACTTCGCAAAAGATAATTGGGACCCTCAATGTCCTAAAAAATTCACTGTGCTTTTTTTGTCTCCTTACAGTGTGCAAAAATCTTGAAAGAGTTGCAAGAGCAAGTGACAAAGAAATTTAACGGCAACTTATACTTTACTGTATTTCTAATAGATTCGATACCGAATCACACGAATCCGTCTAATTTTATTAAAAATCTATAATATATACAAGTCTGGCAGTGTTTCAGACAAGAATGTGGAGTATGTGTGACCTGTTAGTGATCTTTCAATGAAGTACGGTCCAGTGATCTGGGAACCAATTATGCCGCACCAAACATTCACATTCCACTGGCGTTGATGGTCAACTTTGCGAATGTAATGTGGATTCTCTGTTGCCCAAACATGCATATTTCTTGTATCAACATCTCTACAATTCGCGAATGTGGCTTCGTCAGTCCATAAAACAGTTTGTAGAAATGTGAAAATTAATAATTTGAACATATCTCGGTAATTATTAATTTTAAGTCTCGCTTTGTTTGTCACCTTTTTACGCAGAATTTCGTAATTTAACCGAATTTGAGAAAAAATATTAGACATTCCATTTAAAAAACTGAAGGTGACCCTCGTATCTCGTTACAAAAGCAAAGTAATAAAAAACAGATTAGAGCACTGTATGACCCCCAGAAAACCATTCAACTTTTGTTCGAAACATTGTTTTATACAACAAACAACTTAAGTACGCGTTATACTAGATCGTCGCGTTACAAGACTCTCCCTGTACAGTCTGATTATCGTGTACCGCGTTTCACACGCGATGTCCCTATACTAATCGCGCAGTATAAAATCGGAAAAATGCTTAAAGGAAGTTCACACGCATTTCTCAGAAAACCACTCACAATCCCAGCTCGACGGACAGTCTCAGCGAGCAAAAACCGGAGTAGAAGATCGCGGTAGTCACGCGCGTATCGTAAACCCAGGTCACGGTTCTTAACAACGTATCTAGTAGCATCTCCTTGGGCTCCTCCCAGGTCTTTACGGTGTTTCTTCTAAGGTAGAAGAGGTTCGCTTTGACGTGCAAACCCGAAGACAGAGGGGTACGTGTCTTTACGAATCCGCGGCGGATGAGGAAAAACTTTTTCCCGAAGCGGAGAGCCGCTCGTGCGGAAATTGGCGACAGAGGAAGAAGTTCGCCCGATGGATGGCTACGAGAAGAAGAAGAAGAAGAAGAAAAAGAAGAAGAGGGAGGAGCAAACCCGCCTCATAACACGGTTAGAAGAGACTCCAGGAGAACTTTCCCCATAACGCCCCCATCATTTTTTATGCAGCCCGATGAGAACCCGGCCCGGCCGTGAATCCGGCGTACACGTAAATTTCGTTGCCGTGGCTTACGTAAAAAAGTTTTTCTATCGCTGTATCGGTTCCCCCTCCCTCTCTTTCTCTCTCTCTCTCTCTCTCTCTCTCTCTCTCTCTCTCTTTCTCGTTCTCTCTCTATCTTGATACCGTGCACGCTGTCGATCAATTTCGAAACACTCGCGAGTGCTTCAATTTTTTATGCTGGCTGTAGATACTGCGAGGTTACGACGCGCACAGGATTTCGCACGATTCCTTGCGAAAAAGTGACAGAATGTGGAAGAGGAGTTGATACGAGGATCTGAGTTTGAGGAAAGTGAGGTCCAAGGAGTTTCGACAGAGCTGATAAGTGGAAATGGTGGGTAATGGTCAGACGAGGTGTGCTTCATGGTTCAGGATTTTTGTGGATGTAGAGACTCGTGGAGAAAGAATCCTTGGGAACGCGAAATCCTTCAGCCCTTTGGGGCTTAGTTCGTGCCAACATGGCGGCGACCTTACCTGCCAAAACGCTTACAATCGCTCAACTTTAAATACGCGTAACTTTTGAACCTGTGAATTCCTGACATAAAAACTTCCATCGTTGATATTTTATCGTTAAAATCTACAGAATTATATGAAAAGAAGCTAAAAATTTCTGGACTGCCAAGGTGGAGTTTAACCTCTTTATTGAAACTACGAAATTGTTGTTATTGTTTGCGAGAAATAATAACCATACATACCACTTTCTTTCGTATACAGACATTCTCAAACTTATGTTATTGTGGTGTACACAGTTATACATAAAAATAAAGATGTGTCGCGCGAGGTGTCGATGGTGCGGTGGTGGGGGGCCTGAGGTCCCGTCGCCGCGGTATTAGATGAATAGTCAATGGGAGGACACGGAAGTGAACGCACCGCGCGGCCAGGTTCGCCTAACCTCTTGCGTGCGACCACCGGACATAGGGCCGAGGGGAGAGGACACCACAGTTATAAACTTGTTTTCGCTTTAAATGCATAGTTGTCATAATTAAGCAAAAGTTACGCATAATGTATAATATAATACTAGTTTGATTGTGCAACCTCGCCGTGACACACCTTCAGTTATTTCATTCAAAGCACAATAAAACGGTGACAAAAAAACGTGACGATCAGACTCGTATTTACCTGTGCTTCGACTCCAAAAGTCTCGATGTGGTGGGGAGGAGTGTAGAAAAACATTCCCAAGGTGACCCATGACCGAGCTCTCTCTCCGTGTCAGTCTCGTTCGGGTAACCGCCCCGTTCCACCGTAACTCTTCGACGCGGGTATCGGGTCATACTTTATTCGATAAAACGCTGAAAATCCCACGTGCTAGCTGTACAGCTGAGAATCTTCACAGCGACGACGCGTGTAACATGTGTGCGTGTGCGCGTGTGTGTGTGCAATTTTATTCGTCGGTCGCTGGTTTTTCTGTTCCGCGTGAAACGATCCGTATCGTAGTGCAACGATACCGCGTGTTTTCTTCGAACACGAGTGAAACTTTTGCTGTCGAAGAAGTTGCAAGAAGTACAGTAGCGCCACTCTTTTGCCGTCTTATTGTGTTTGAGGTGGTTTCGCGTTCCCTGAAACTTGTTGCACAGAGGATTCGCGGGAGAACACCACCGGTGAGTAATAGAAGTTTCCGCATTGAATTAATGAAACGCGTCGCCCCCGTGCACCGTATGAATACCAGCGTGCATTGGAATAATTTTCTATTCTAATTCGTCGCACCCCAGCACACGATTGCCGTCCGATCAATGCCCGGGCATCTAATTGAGGATTGCCGAGCAAGAAACACCGTGCAACTTGTTTCTCTTACTTAATAGAACTGACAGGAAAGTTTTCTTGCTCGGCGCGCGCCGACTGTGATATCGAAAGTTCCAACTATTTTTCTCCATCTCGTCTGCAAGATAAACTGCAGTTCGCCGAACTTCCCTTTTGTTTTGTCGACTGCAGTTCACCCTTTTTGCTGCATTTTTTACGGCACGAGTAACGAAATAGAGTGGCTGGGATAACCTGCAAAAGCGTTTGGGTACGCAGGTGAAATTTATTCGATTCTCTTGGTTCATTATTGATTCTGTGTGTTTATAGTGGGAGATTCTAGAAATTTTTATCCCATCTGGTTGCCAAATTTTGTTGAAATTTTTTTATTTGAATAGCAAAGGTCTAATCAAATTTTTTTTAATCGAATTTATTCAATATTAGGAGGTGCACTTGCGAATTATCTCCGTAAAAATTATTTGTCAGACAGATCGGAGGTCGTTCCAATTTTAATCATGAAGATTTAGAAATATAGTGGGATCGTGTTTTTATTGAGAATCTCGCCATCGCTATAAATCAGAGAGTGGATTTTTCCAACTTCGAAGAAACGGCGCGCAATTTTCGAGGAGGACGAGAACGCTCGTTCCTTTCGTACCGACAGAAAAGAGCGTTGTACGAGACAATCCCGCGATCTCATCGCGATAAAAGTGCATTGTCCCCGATGCACTCGGTCCGCGAATAAGTAGAACAGAAGCCGGCTGATTACGGTAGATTACGGTACAGAGACAAGAATTTCTATACGGAGTCCGCGCGACGCGCAATTTGAACGGCTACACGTGCAATTATGGCGAACTATAACAAAGGCAATCGCAAGCTTCCTTTTTTCAATCCCCCCACCTTTCTCTATTAATTCGTTCGCGGTTTAATCACGAAATTCCGTGCACTATTATAGCCATAAAATGAAGTTTTATGAAAGGCAAACGTATCTGCCACGTGCCATTCAATAGTAGCGGATTTTGCGCATTTATGACCAAAATGGACCGCTCAAATATAAAATAGTACAACATTTAAAGAATCTGAAGTACCGTTGTATTGTTTACAGGTCAATAATATTATTACAAAACGATACAAATGCCGTATAAAAATCCGCAGTCCCATAACTATCCATGCTTCCAATTATTTTATAACGTTCATTTAGAATCGTCTCTTTTTATAGCTCAATGTCACATGAAAATAGGTAACAAACACAAGCATAGTAGAAGTAATTGCATTGAAAATAATAGATGGATAAATAAGTTGAAAATATGTGCGTGTACAATGATAGAATACGGATGATGAAAGTAAGTTTATGATAATTTTGGGACTGTTCTTCGCCAGGAAAAAAATTAAAATTTCATATGCGCAAAGTTTCGCACGCTTTTGAATTTTCGCGGTTCCCTTGTCGACGAGAATCACGCGTTAAACCAATTGTTATTCATCGGGCCGGTCGAGTCTCCACCGGAATAACCGACGCGCGTGTTATACGGGAAATTTGTTAATAATAATGCGGCCATAGACGCGTGATATAAACTTAATGACCACGCATACATAATCGATTGGCGGCCGTGAACGCCGCGTTGTTTCGAGTAAACAGGGTTCGCCGTCGCCCCCGGAATAGATTATAATGGATCGCTCGTCCGGAAACACACCGCCGAGCGGAGAAACAATTGAAAAATTTATACGAATTGTGAGATTTACGCGGGGCGCGTTTGTCTCGGAAATTTGCGTTGTGATAAATATCGCGCGAATATCGTATAAAAATCGGAAAAAGAGAAAAATCGCATGGACGAGCCCCTCTCGTTATGTACGTTCGACTTATTTCCGCAATCCACAATTTCATACGATCGTTCCGTTTGCAAATATACGAGCACGATAAATAACAAATTTTCTAGAACGTTTAACTTTTAATGCAATTTCGGAATGTTCGGTTTTACCGATTATCGCGCGGATATTTAAATTTCGCGAATGCGTTGTCCGCTTCTTGCGGAACACAAAGCTGCCCGAATCATTTGAAAACTGATTATAATTTAACACTGCTTTGTTGCAGATTTTATTGGCATTTTGTTTATTGCCGATTTCATCCGCACTGTGGATTTTTATGCGTTCGTGGAAAAAATCGATTGATCAACTATGGTACAAGCATTTAAGGAATATAAAAATACTGCAGTATTATATTCAACGGATTAATGTTATCGAGAGGCCAAATAAATATTTATGTGGCTCGCGCATCCTGCAAATGAATGCAGACGATTTTTATTTTGCACAAACATTTACTGGATTACGGGTTTTATTGTAACAGAAATGAGTTGATCAAATGATCAAACATTGCACGAGCATTTAAGGAAGATAAAAAATACCGCTGCATTATTTTCAACGAATTAAAATTATTGAGAGACGAAACAAATATTTATGTGGTTCACGCAGCTTGCGAATTAAAGCAGTCAATTTTTATTTTACAATAACACTGCGATATTATTTTCAAGTAAACGTGTATGTAACTCCAATTTTTTTGGGCGCATAACGTTTCGAATTTATATTCCGCGCAGTTTCTCGCATAGGCTCGTTTTCTCGGATTTTCCCGATTTTCTTGGGCACAGTCTTCGTCAACACGACGAACTGCGGATAGCATTAATGTTCGTTGTCATCCGTTAATTGCTGATAGAACATTTAACTATCTTTTATTCAGAAACGGAGGGGCTCTATCGAAACAATTTCCATGGACCGTTTTCAGTAACAGCATCAATTGCAACGCTGCTCGTCGCACGAAACCCGTATCGACGGCTTTCATCTCTTCGGAAACGTACACTCTGTTATTCGTTTGCTCTCTTTTTTTTTTTCCTTTTTGTTTTGGTAAACTGTTTTTTATCTCTATTCCGCCGACGCATCGCGCTGGCATAACCGGGCATCGAGGGGAACTATGAAAAAAGAAGCAGAAACAGTAGCACCACAGGCAGTCGTGTTAACATTCGATATCGCGCGCACAGGATCGCGATGATTATGAATATTTTATACATCCACCGGCCGATGGGAATCCGGTCGAAAGTGGCCGATTACAAATTGGTCATTTTTTAAATGCTCCTGGAGTTTGACGTGATAGGGGATTCGAAAAAACAGCGATATCGTTCCGCGAAATGTGCACGGGGTACTTCGAAAGTTTCACTCAACGGTGAACAGCATTTTGATAGAAAAATAAATTTTAAAACTTTCAAGCTCTTGAGGAAATAATGTTTGCTTTGGAGAATGGAGAATCATAGTTATAACGATAGTAAGAATAACTCTATATCGTATTTACGTTGATTTTGAAAAATATTTGTCACTTTTATTCTTTACAATTAAAAGCTTAATGGATTCCATTGCATACTATCTATACAACTTTTAAGACATATACATATATATATATCGTTTTTTGCTTATTTTTCTTCCATACCATTTCAACACAGTTTTTCAATTGTTCTACAGTACTAAACTGGTTTCCTTTCGAATAAACCTCCCTGGCTAGTATTTCCCAAAGGTTTTCAATGATATTTAAATCAGGAGATCTCGCTGGCCACGTTAAAACGTCTGTTTCCTTATTTTTAAAGTAGTCCTGTACTATCTTTGCCGAATGCACAGCTGCATTGTCTTGTTGGAAAATGTATTTCTGGTTGGCTATGGACCGAGTATGTTTTGACAATTGCTTATCAGTAACATTTATGTAGGTTCGGTGCATTTCAAAGAACGATCCGAATCATATTGCCGCGCGTAAAAGATAAACTTTCGTGCGCGGCTGTGTCGTTTTCCGTGTGCCTTCGTTCCGCGCGCGTTCGGCGGCATCGTGTAATGTTTGTCGGCGGGAATAAAGGACTCACGCGGACCCAGGCGGCCCGAGCGATGCGATAACGTTTCTAAAATAAACATTGTAGACGAGCTGACGAGTTCGAGAAACGTTCGGCATCGGGCAGTTCTCGTCGAGACATAGAGAAGCGAACTTCGAGTAGTATTTTGTAATATCTCTTTGTATACCTTGTTTTGTCTTTTGCCTTTTTATTGTTTAAATATATTCACGTCTTAAAATACCAACGGTTCTTTGTCCTTCCATGGTCCGTATGATCCTACATCTATGTATTTCCTGCTGTCTATTTTTGTGGAAATAAATTCAATTTCAGTTCTTTCATGATATCGTATAGCCATTTGTCGATAGTAATACGGTACGCAGCAATTCATTTTACGATAGCAGCATAAAAAAACTATCTATCCGTTGGAAACAATGTGTTTCAAAGTCAAAAGATTCAGAAGAAAAATAAATTTCAAGATTCATATTTTCATGATGTTTTAATAAATGAATTTATATTTAATTTCCTCTCTGCGAATGTGATTATCTTTCAATGTCGAGCTGTAATTATTTAGCAATTTGTATAGTGTGCAATACATCTGAGTCACAACAGGTTATTTTCGATGTGTCGGACGTTCCCGTTTGCAATATCCCGACGAAACGGATGGAACATCTTAATCGAAGCGACGGAAAGCCAATCTTTATATTACCAGTCAGTAGGAGATGGGTTTCTAATTATAGGTGATCGATGTGTGCTTATTTTACACGAGATGGCTTATTATATCTCGTCGATATAGTTACGCAGTGTCGTTGACTCTGGTCGGAGTACTCGGAAAAACGATGATTCTTTTCCCTGACCTTCGATCAACTGTAAATAAAAATTCTATTTATTGGCACGTGAAGTGTCAAGAAGTGTCAAAGAACGTTCAAAATAAAACAATGAAGAAATTCATTTTTGTGTAATAAATACACTATTTCTTTTGCTGCATTTTTACCCAAAAATACTATCTTCTAACATATGGTTAAAACTGTAAGCTGATCGATCCAATACTTACATGTGGTATTCGTCTGACGCGTCTGATCATGACGAACATATGTGCCCATAATTATGAAAGTGGTCCAAGTCAAAATTAAAAAAAAAAATGAATTTATCACTTATTTCACACGACATGATTTTAAACTAAATTTATTCAATGTAATTTTTCTCTTTTTATGACTTAGACCACTTTCATAATTATGGGCATATATGTATACTAATTCCTGCATATACTTGTCGTGGATTTAAGCGTGTTTATTAGGTTAAGCATTTGCCGGAGTCGGTTGCCGAGTGCTCGCGCGTGTATTTACATTGTAGCGCGGCCGAGACGTTTGATCCTCCGCGACAGTTGGGATCGATTTCCGTTACGCGCGGCCGAAACGTTTTAGCGGCCGCGACAAACAAAATCGGCTTCTTTGTAATGCGTACACGTGGACGGGGTCACTCTGCGGAGGGGGAAAATGGGAGGCAAAGCCCTCGATGGCCCGAGATCAGGTGGCAGATTTGGTTTAGGACTCGAACGAGATCGAGATCGGTGTCTCCGCAGAGTGAATCAGTCAGAGCAACTCGATAACTCGATATCTCGACAAAATGAAACGCGCGAATTCCGGGACGCGTCTAAATGCTCGCGCTACGACATACTAATGTACGCGAACCCGACGGATCTTTGAACTTCATTTTCTCGGAAACAAAGCGTCAACCGAAAAAATGTTATTTCTTTCTTTTAATTTATAATCACATATAGAATCCCCTGCCCGCTTATACACGTTATTCGGCCGCACCCTGTATTAAACAAAGCACTTAAAGCTAACTTACACAATTGTCGTATCAATAAAATTCGCTTTGGAATCGATATTTATATGCACTGTCAGCGAAAAAGGGAGTTGCATCGCAACGAGCGAGGGAATTCGTACGGGGCTATACTGACATAGTAATGAAGAAAAAATCGATTTTTCGAAGTCAACGTGCAGATACTGTTCGGTATTTGTCGCGAGTGTTTCTTTGCAACGAGTTATCCGTTTGAACGGAGAACTCGCGAAAAGTGAATCGGAGAACAACGAGTGAGCGAATTCGGCGATAATGTCTGCGCGCATCATCGCCGCATTCTGGCCTACTTGCTGCATACGGTGCGAGCCACGTGAAAAACATACAAATGACGAATCGATGCGCTTCTCCTCTCCGCTTCGCTCAGCTCGGCTCCGCTTTGCTCGGATTGCGGATTGACCGGCGGACCGTGCCGCGAGATTTATCCGTACTCCGATAATTTATACAGTGCAAGGGAAACGTGCACGAGGGCCATGGAAAAATGCCAATTGCGATAATTCAGACGTCCCAGTCGGTCGAGACGCGTGGCTGGACGAGAGGGTGCAGAGGAAGAAGAACAAAGAGAACAAGGGATGGAAGAAGGAACAAGGGAAACGGTTATAAAACGGCGAAGAGGGGAGGAAAGAAAAGAGGCCATCCGGTCAAGTCATTTTGCACAGCCGCGCAAAGTAAGTAATGGGATTACGTTTAATTGTGGTTGTGAAGTACAGGTGTACAATTGCTTATGATTATTGTCGAGCTGCACGTTGACGCGCGATTTTCTTAACGAGCAGATTACCGGAATTTTTGTACCGTGATTCTGGGAATCCCATGAACGAATCTTTCTGGGATTTGCAGAAATTTGCAGAAAAACGTGCTATTAGTTTTCCACTTGTCACGAAATGTTCAAATATCCTAGGAAAGAACGATGGCTTGCAAAAGTAGAAGCTTCAGGCTTTAAAAGGAGTCTAGGTTCATCGTTGTACTATGATTTCTAACGAAATTGTGATATTTTAAAGACCGCCAATTTTTCGAAAATTAGGCGCTCCAAGACGAACCTGTGCATGATTGCACGGTCGTATAGGGCGACGATTGTGACTCGCAGAAAGATAACAATTTTAACAGCTCGACAGCCTCACTTTTGATCGCGATCGCGACGGAAAAGATTCGAGTTTTTGGCTCTGAGAACTTGAGCGCGCTCTCAGCTGCACGAAACTTTTAGAGCGTTGAATAATTGATGGGGCACTCGCGACGCGTTCGAATTGATCATGCGAGTCGTGCCAGATGAGCTTCTTCCAGTGATTAGGTATGTTGCCGGTCGTACGCCGTTTTGTTTATCGTCATTGTATCACTGTTCGGCAATAAATACGCGAATGTAGCTAACTAATGAATCTGGGAGCGTAGCCCCGGAGAATTTACAACGACAGCCGAGTTTGTTGATTGCGGCTGGATTCCTACTCGATAATTATTAATTACGCCTGTCGACGATTTAAGTATAAAATTTATATGCGTAACATTACCGAGGACCGACCCCGAAATGACCTAATTGTAAATGACCGCGCGCGCACGCGCTTCCGATCAAACTGGGACTCGCATTGGAATTTGGCGTTTTCGTTGTGTCCGGCAAACGACTGTCACAATTAGTTTCGCGAGGATTTTTATAATTTATTAACGATCATCGACCGTTACGCGAACGGTGCTGTTATTAGCATTTGAATAACGAGCTCCATGTATAATTTAACGTTAATTATCAGAGAGATCCGTGTTTATTGTGTACGTAGATCATACGATTAATTTGGAGATATTATTAATGCCAAATTGAATTACAACAGACGCGACCAGATTAATTCTCTATTCGCATTCGCGTGTACCGAATTAAACCTCCGGACAATTACGGTGTCACCAGGTGAATTTTCAATGGTGAATGCTGCTCGAGATCAATCAGATTTTCGTGTTCATCGTGCCTATTCAGTATTATCGAATTCAAGTTGAATTTCAAAGCTGTGCTCCCTACTACACTGATTCACTTTTAGTTCACTCAAAATTTGCTTCACGGTGAAGTACAGTAATATTAAAACTAAACATACCACGACGGGTCAAATGATACGTTTTAAACCTTTTGTCAAAAGTTCTTGAAAATAACACTATCGTATCTCTCTTGATTATTTCTTTTTTTTTACCGAGAAATATATGTAACTTGTCCTAACTACCGCAACGTGTCATTTGACCCATGAAAGGATTTATGCGAAATCATGAAGATTTAGGTTAAAGTGTACCTCAGGAAACCAGGAATTTTTAACTTTTTTCATGTAATCCTGAAGATTTTTGAGAGAAATTTCAAATTTAATATTTCAATCCTAGCAGATCACTAGATCAAAAGTTATGCGTGTTTAAAGATGTACGATTTTCAGCGTTTGTAAGAGCCGAACATTTTCAACATGAACAACAAGAAGAACAAGAATTTTGTAATTTGCGAAATAAAATTTGCTAAACGACACTTTAAAAATTCGAGGCGGCATCGAAGCCAGGTTAATTATTCTTTTGCGCCATGATTCTTTTATGCGTTAGGTGACCACGGCGGCAATAATGAGAATAGTAACGCGTCCTATTATAACAATTAATTTCCGTGCGCAATTCTACGGTGTTTAACGAGCTCCGAGTTCGGATAATTATCAGCACGATGCGTGGCAAAATTAAGGAGAAGCTTTTTCTGGGTTAATACACGGGGCCGGCTGTCAACTTTTTTCTAATTTCTTCGGTGGTTGAACCGGCGCTGCGCCACGGCATACATAATAATTTTTCTGAAAACCGCGCAGTGCGTTCTCTCTCTCTCTCTCTCTCTCTCTCTCTCTCTATCACTCAGTCTCTCTCTTTCTCTTTGAATCTCTATCTCTTTTGCGCGCGGTTCCCTTGCAACCGACACACAGGGCATCGTCCAACTGGGAATAAAAGTGGCACCATTGAAATTCAAATTAATGCCGAGCTTAATGACGCTTATAGGGGCTCGAGAGCCGGGTATGCGAGGGTGGAAGTCGCGTAACGATTCGACGAAAGCCAGGGAAACATTAGTCGCTTCTGTGATCGATGGTAACCAACACCGAATATACAGTCGCTACAAAAACTGCTTCAACATTAAATTTACGAAATTGGTAAACATTGTTCACGCTTAACGCTAAACGCGACTGGTGTGCAGTGCTCATTTATCTTCCATAAAACAGCCAAAAAAATCGTAAATCAAACTTCGCGGTCCCGTTATAAAGGGAAAACTTGAAACTTCGAATCTGTGGTAGACTCGTTAACGAAAAAAATTTTTTTGGCGATTTTACAAACGTTTCAACTTCTTGCATTTTATCACCGGTGCCTCATCCATTTCAATTATATCTTCCAATTATTCATGTTCGATGTGAAAATAAGAAATTCCGTTTTCTATAAATAATAAAACAGGAATTAAAGTTTGTTATTACAAGGTTAACGTTGTAGAATCCTCGAAATTAGTTCGAGTGGAGGCTAGTTAACTCTTCTAACCTTTTCTTGAGTAATTGCACCGCGAGTCCTCCGTCCCTGGGAATAATAAATGATTCAGTCTGCAGTTTAATTGCCTCCGTTCTCGTTGAACAGAGTTCATACACGTAGTTCGCGAGTAAGAACAGTAAAGAGTGGGAGAGATCCCATGACGCAATAGTCGTTTCGTCCGGATCGAGAAAGTTCCAGAAGAATCGTTTCGATCGACGATGAAAAGTTCGGTCGCGTTTCGTTTCCCAATCTGGAAATTGCAGTTAAATTGTCTTGAATGCATGGTGAATGCATCGCGAACTTCCTCACGATGGGAACATACCGTTTTTAGTGGACTTTTGATCTTCGTGAACCCAAAGTTCAAAAAACACTGCTTTTCGAAAGAGAAACGAAATCTTATTTATTTTTGTTGTGTAAAACGTTGGTAAATTGTAGAGAACAACGAATCAGATGTTGGTTTATTCGGCAACTGCATATTTTATTTCCTGTGGGCCCACCGAGTCTGAAGTTCTGACGACCAAACCAAATCAAATTCAAGTCCATTGAGATACCAAACATAAATTTCGTTTCATATTCCAGCATGTAAGTTGCTTTTTCGATTTGTAGCCCCTTGTTGATCAATTATGTAAATTCCTTCCTAAATATTATTTTTCATTAGTACATTCTCTCATAATTTTGTAATTTCCTTTATTAACCATTAGCACTCGAACGGTGCCTGTATCGTTATTCAAAATATTTTTTACATTATTAAATTTGTTTGTATTTAATAAATTACTAAACATTTCGTTATTGTACGAGTAAATTGCACCATTTTCGTAGGTATAACATGAAAAAAATTTATAGAAGGGCAATATTCTAGGTCGGAAGAAATGTTTCGTTTTGGAGTTAAAATACATTTGCTTCGAGTGCAAATGGTTAAAAATTATTATTCCCTTTATTTCCTTCATTAAAAATTCGGGAACACCGATGTATTATTTTCGATGTATTAAAATTATTGTAGAAAAAATGAACTTTTTATTTCGCTCCTGTTTTTTTCTCAACTGACACAGAACATTTTTATTCTGCATAAAGATCTAATGATTCAACGTCTTATAAAATACTTTAAAGAATCATCGTCTGCAAGAGGTTGAAACATACACAATTATTTGCTTTGCTGTTAGAGAACACTCGAAGCTAATGCGTTTGCTATTGTTTGCTGGTGTTTGCGAGTGTTTGCGAGTGTTTGCTGCTTATCACCGAAGCAAACGGAGAAACACAGGATTGTATGTAAGAGGGCCATACACGTTGGTTCTCGCATCCATCGCAGCCGTGTTTCCCAGGGTCGCAAACACAGTCGATCCAGGATTTCAATTTCGTTGACTCCATTAAGCCGGTCGTTGGCGTCATGGCAGCAGCCTGATGTTTCGGTTCCTCGAGGAAAATTTCTCAGCAGGAAGGCCCGTAATGGGTTGGCCGTTGTTTGCGAGTCGCTTTCGTTTGCCGAGTCATTGCCGGCATGTTGGAACGGAAGGGAAAACATTGCGCAGCTCCCCGAAGACTCGTGGAAACCCCGACGACCGTTCTTATTTTGCTGCGTGATCGCAAACCACGATTTTCCAGTCCAAAATCTGCCCAAATGTAAGGTTCGTAAGGTTCATCTGTTTTCGTAAGATTCAACCCTGAAACGTCGACATAAATTCCAATCCGTATTCATTTCGTTTTTATCTCTTTTCTATCTCGTTGTTATCGGCTCTTACGATGGAAAAAAATTTCAGATTACTATTTCACGCTGCATACGGGAAGTAAATGGAATTTAATAAGTGAATATGAAGCAATGGCGCACGATATATAAAGAGAAAACCGGCCTCGGAAAAACTGTACGGAATCAGTATTAATCTGGATGCATCCCTATCGTTCCATTCGTGTAACCGGGCTATATAGTTATATAGAATATAACTATATATCCTAGAATATGTTAATACTCGTTGTTTATAAAAAAAAATAATTAGTAAACAACAGTTTTACGAACGTTTGTATCAAATTTATTGGTGTACGAATACTTTCTACACCCAGTGTATATCGGAATACTTGATCGGTCCGGTGGGCAAATATTATTCAGCCGGGTGTTTCGTCTGGCCTGAGAAATACGGTTTCTTTTTTTCGTTCGATGACGTTGAAACGTCGCGCGTCGCTTCTTCCGGCTGTTTTATGTGGGTCAGTAGCATTATTTAACCGCAGTCGAGTCCGCGACAAGATTCGACCAGCCCCACCATTGCCCTTCGTCGAGCTGAACCATTCACCGGACACGTATTACCGAAACAAAGCTTAAACCTCGTCCAGTTTCAGTCGTTAAACTTCGAACCGCACTCACCTAGCTTTCAGCGGCGTGTTTGCAGAGAGTGGACGCGCGCTGCAAAGCCGCGAAACACTCGCGCGCCCCTATGCCACCCTACAACCCCCCGACGAAAGTCGGTTTGCGGGAAATTACGGGGATGGGGTTGATTCCGGTGACCGATTGTTGCCGGGCTAAGTCGATAATTGTCCCGCGGGACGTTTCGGAAATTTACCGGGACCGGACAACTCGGTTCTATTGCTGTTTATTAGTTTCAATGGCAGACTTACGAATTTTCTGCAAAGTAACATTTGACCGTTGAAATGGCTCCTGGAGGTTGTTTTAAATCGTTCGAACCGTTCCTCTGCTTGCTAGAGTAATCCTTATTTTAACACACCGATCACGAACTTGACAATCGACAAAACTAGTTTAGTAATTTGATCATAAACATTTGTTGAACACTCAATTCATTCTACGAGAAAGTGCAAATTCTTCGCGATCAATGTTTTGAGACAATGCTCGAGGTTGCATTTTTGTGTAAAAATTTGATCAAACATTCAAACAATTAAGACAATGTAACTGTATAAATATCATCTGTTCATTTTCAAGAAGGTCAAGAAGATTAAAATTTTTCTATGAACATGTCTGTCCATTTTTGAAGAAGATTGAAATTTTCCTGCGTCGCCGAATTTTATATTTCCAGTAATCACTATTTTATTCAGAGCATGTAAAAAAATTTAATAGGCCGGTCTCGTTTCTATTTCATTTTTTTTTTTTTTTTTCATAAATTGGCCCAGGAAAATGTATACATTGCAGTGTCTGTTCCGAAAATAAAAAAAATTAGCCGGGAGCGAGGGGAGGGAAGTATCGCGGTGGTCGACACAATTTCGTTGAAAATCGACGACACCAAATTTCCCGGCGGCGCGGCTAGCGGTCGGCGTATATCCCAAAAATATTTTTAATTATTCGAACTGAATTTTACAATCCTTCCGGGTTTTCTCCTGCCATCATCAATACCAGCAAATCCGGGTGATTCCATCGCAGAGAGAGGGTCGTGCACGTGCACGTGCGTCGAGATTAAACTGCCGCTCGTCAAATAGATCGAACACAATTAAAAAAATTGAATTTCCACAGGCCGCTCCCGCGAAACTTACAGGAACGAAGCGAAGCCCGTGGACCGTGGACCGTCCGAATTCGGTTATATTTCCTCTGTTCGGTGCCGTAGCCGTCGCTTTTTCGATTCGTTCCCTTCCGGAACGTGAAACGAAAAAATCAAGCGCGAGCCTGGGACTGGACAGGCTTTATTATTTAATAAAATCCGTCACCCGGCCCGTGACAATTCGGCCAGTCGTTCGACGTGCCCGGGAATATCGACGATCGCCACGGACCGGGATCTTTTGTTTCGATTCGACATCCTTTCGCACCAAAACTCGCTCTCGAAAAGACAAATTTATTGAAGAATTTAGTGGTTATTTGACTGCGTAATATTCTACTAGGGGGACCCATAAGGGTAATCAATTATTTTGAAATCAAATCAATTATTTCTTAATTTATTCTATAATCTCCGTCATTATCAAGGAAAGTTTGCCATCTTTCCTGCAAATTTTCAATCCCCCTCTTATAAAAATCCAGGGTTCGCGAAGCAAACTATGACTCAAGGTGCCTCCTTACATCTTCTACAGAAGTGACTGTTTTATTTCTTAAATAATGCTCCAGAAATCTGAAAAGATGATAGTCAGAAGGAGCAATATCCTGTGAGTGGATACACTAAATTAAAATAATTTTGCCCAGAAAGAGGAAAGAAACGGGTTTCCAGCCCACTTTGCTATCGAGGGATAGATGTAGAGCTTGTCGAGAGAATTGCCTGTTGCATAACGTTTGATAACATCGTCACGGTTCATTTGTGTCGGACGCGGCTGGAAGGTTGAAAGATATCGGGCACTTAGCGACTCTCGCTTCACCGCTATTAGGCCAGGATCGCGCATGGACGACGTAGCGTCGTTTAAACGTCGAATTATCCAACCGAGTCGCGTTCCACGACTGTTAATCGACGATGAACCCGAAAGCATTGCCAGCGTAATCAATTAGAAACAGTACGATAGGGAAAATCGAGCTCCACGTCGGACCGTATCGCTCCCCCCCCCCCCCTCCGAATTGATTAAACCTTTTGTTTTTCGCGCACCGATGGAAATGAAGCGCGGAATTTCGTAGGGAGACAATGGGACGACTGGCTAGCGTGGAAATGTCGGCGAAATGTTTCGCTGTACTCGCAACAATAACTCGGTAAAACATTTGCAGGAAATATTGCATTTAATTAAGCTCCGGCAAAGCTCCTCTTTTATATCTAAGACTCGTCCTTTATCGCAATCGATCATCGCGTTAATTTCGTTTAGTTGACTGCCACTTTACATTGAATTTTCCACGAAGAGTACCTGTACCATTTTGTAATCGTAAAATAGAAAAATGGGAGTGTTATTTAAATATCAATGTGTACTACGTCAGTGCCATTTAACCAAATTTTCAACATAGGCCCACATAAAAAAGTTGTAAAAACCGACTCAAATCCAAATGGTGCGATCCAATATTAAAAAAGGTATTTTCTTAAGAACGTCCGAATATTAATAAAAGTCACTTGGGAACGGTCACTTTGGTCACCGGTAATAGTTGCAACGAAGATAGTTGTAATGATCTGTCCACACTTGAACGCGACCATAATGCACGTGCACAGGTATAATCTAACGGCGCAGCACGCGTTCGCGAAACTTCTTGGCCGAACGGTGCGCGCCACAGGCTCGAAATTGCGGCGGGTATTACGTATTACATCCCTTTGAAGCTCGATTATCTTGTACGTAATTTCCATCAGTCAGCCACTCGGTCTCGTCGGCCGGTTCCTTGGAGAATTACGATTAACTCGAACATCGAGCCAGCCCCGATAACTCGATCGGGACGAACTTCCCGTCGAATCGTCTTAACTAATATCTCTGCCGGGACACACGTACCAACCCATAACTCGATGTACATACATCCGTGATCGCGTAGATCAATCCTGCCGAGGGACAACGTTCCGCCCAAGGAGCCCTCCTGACCGTGATTTAAGGACACTCTGCCTTCGATCTGCGACAATAGTCTTCTCTTTTCCACAATCTTCTACAGCCTGTCACAGTGATAGCGGGACACTTATAAAAAAACGAAAACTTTTTTAATATCGGACCATATGACTTGGATTGTTTCTCGAGGGTAGTTACTAATACATGACGCGAAAAACAATTCTGAAGAAATTGCAATTGATCGAAGTTGCAGAGAAAATAGTAGAAGTTGCTTTTTACAACTTGTTTATGCGTATCATTAAGATATTAAGAGAACCAGTAAAAAGATAAATGAATTCCTATTTGGTCCCTATTAATACGATTAAATTAATACGATTTCCTAGTCTATTGATAAATGTTCGAATAATTTAATAAATAAGTTCTTATAGTATTAATAGAAAAGATCGTTGAGTAAAGTTTGCTTGTATCTCGAAAGTGTAAAGAACGTTTAAAGCGCTCTACGAGTTTAGGAAATCGCAGAAGTCGAACATATTTACGTTTCGCCAGCCAGGAGATGTTTTCGGTGCTAGAGTCAGTTTGCCGATTTGTCGGGCAGCAAACTCGTGTCTCTCGTTAGCTAAGTTTATTTAGCGATCCGGGGCCACGGTTCGGCGGGTTCGTAAGTTGACTCGTGGTCGCAACTGTGACACGGAAACTCTTGACTCATCGTGGCCGAGGTAATACATGCGGGAACGAAGATTTCCTCATAAAATCTCACAAAGTGAAACTGGAGCTTCGACGAGAGTGAAAATCCACCGAGTCTGAGGCTAATCGGGTCAAGAATTACAATTCCCCTTTGTCAGCTCTTTCAGAATTGTCAATGACTTCGCAGCAACGCGTAATCGACAGTGAAGTCGTTTATCGTCGGAAACTGTACATCGTCGAAATAACGACTCGATTCGAACGAATGTACCGACACAACCGAATGCGATCTATCCCCCACGTTGGTATGAACAGTCGCGATATAGTAATGCGGTTATAGTACACGTGATACGCAGACCCAGGTAGAAAATTCGATGGATCTAGCTTCGCGTATTATTGTCGAGCAGCGCAGACACACTCGGCGCCCTTAGCAGGGTTGTCCTCATTTGCCAGGCAGACTCCATTGTGTCCGGCCAAGGTTTGAACTTCGATCGAGTTCCGTCGGATGTTTTGTCCCGCGAGATCGAATAGGGAAAGGCTGCCTTATTGCGATCCCGTGAGCACGAAGTGTCGCGAAAAATGCCGGTATAGCGGAAACTTCCTGTCGAGGATCGTGAGCCAAGGATATCTTTGATTGCGCACTGGCAACAGTCGAAGTATCGATGCGATTGGAAAATGCAGTTCGAGAAATGATGCAGACGCTCGATTCAGACCGAGAGTGCAAACAAGCATGTCTCGGCCCCTGTACATTTCTTTGCGAGTTTATTGGGAATTCTTTGAATTTTTCTTTTCATGCGATAGAAGAATGTTTCGTTACATTTTTAATTAGGCAACGCATTTTATGCACTTGCAACCAGAGTTATGCAGAATTACAATTAAATTACTCCAGGAATTATAATTACAAAGTAATTGAATTACATTGTAATTTACATTGTAAATACTTTGTACTTTGTAATTGAATTACATTAATTGCGAATTACGATGTCATTAAATTAAAATTGAAAATTAAAGAATAATAAAGCCATAGGTAATAAAAGGTTGAAAAATCCATGTGAAGGTTTCAAACAGGAGGAATTTATTATTTATAAATTTATAATATTTAAACAGAAATAACTTCTGCATTACAAATTTTTTAAATTTCAAACATAAATATAAAAAGTAGAAAGGGCTATACAGAAATGTTTCTCATAAATTTTTAGAACTTTTTCAGTAGTAGAATAGAATCTTTATTCCTCTTTTTTTATGTACAATATATTTGTCGTAGCGCGAGCATTTAGACGCGTCCCGGAATTCGCGCGTTTCATTTTGTCGAGATATCGAGTTATCGAGTTGCTCTGACTGATTCACTCTGCGGAGACACCGATCTCGATCTCGTTCGAGTCCTAAACCAAATCTGCCCCCTGATCTCGGGCCATCGAGGGCTTTGCCTCCCATTTTCCCCCTCCGCAGAGTGACCCCGTCCAGGTGTACGCATTACAAAGAAGCCGATTTTGTTTGTCGCGGCCGCTAAAACGTTTCGGCCGCGCGTAACGGAAATCGATCCCAACTGTCGCGGCGGATCAAACGTCTCGGCCGCGCTACAATGTAAATACACGCGCGAGCACTCGGCAACCGACTCCGGCAAATGCTTAACCTAATAAACACGCTTAAATCCACGACATATTATATACATTTATGGAATAGGTGCAATTTATAATAATAATCAATCAGCCATTTCTCATATCACAATTTCCCCAAAATTGTTGCCTTTGCATTTTTTGAAAAATTTAACATTGGCAGAACGATTGTACTCCGCTTTGTTTTATTAGAACATCGATTTTGCCCACTTTCCGCAGTGCAACGGAAAAATTGAAAAGTTTTCTTTCCTTCTACTTTGCGACGAAAATCGGGGATTTTTGAATCCTCGGTGAATGAGAAGGGTTTCATCTCGTTCTTTGACAGGTATTTTGCACATTTGTTGCCCAATGGGCCGCAAATATTGGCGCAGTCAAAGAGTCGAGTAGAGAGTTCTTTCGGAATAATTCCGTGGCGCAGAAAATTTTTATTAACGGGCTCGAAATTGGCTCGCTGGTTTTCCTTTCGGATTGGACAAATCACAAACGAAACATTTCACGCGGAAGTGGATAGACGGTGGCCCGTCCGTACGGAGATTTACCTTTCTGTTTTTCTATATTTACACTCGAGATGGAAATTCGAGGATACGTCGTCGCCGGGGAAATGGAAAAGCGGAATGGCGCGACACACGGACGCGAGAAACTTTTCCCCAGCGAAGTGGAGTAGTTCCCGTAATCAGACAACTTAACGAGATACCTTTCCAGGCCGCTCTCGATTTAAATTAGAGGCCGGCCGCCATTTTGACGGTACCGAAAAAACAAACCGGGTTTTACGGCGACGTGGCCGCCACCGAAGTTGTTAAAACGCCTCGGAATCCGGACTTGGCCGACCTCGAAACTTCCCTAATAACAGTCGCCAAGAATCGCAAACTTTTCATAATG
>CAJYYF030000091.1:0-24691 GCA_913789895.3 Seladonia tumulorum
AGTAGTTGCGAAGAATGTGAAGACGTATACAATACGAATGCGCATTCCGAGAAAATTGAATCAACTGCCGAAACTGTAAACATAGCACCTGTAGAGATAGAACGTGCAACATCATTAGAACCACATACACTACGCAATAACTCAATCTCTCAATTACCAAGAAGAAGATTGCGAAGAGAAACAGCTTTAAATATAAGCGATACAATGTTAGACATTGTATCTCCACCATCATCAAATGGAATTGCAAATGGTGTAGATTTAAATGTTATACAAACTTCAGAGAGTGAAGGGAAAAAACACGAGTACACTGAAAATGTAAGAGTTCTAAGGAATAGAAGTGTTACTTTGTCAAACATACCTACACCAAGGACATCTACGAAAATGTCTATGCACAAACAGGAATCCCAATATAAAGAAAATATTGATTTAAAAGACGATTTAAGTAATGATATTCGTACCATCAGTTTAAATGAGGAAAGCAAAACAAGAAAGTCTAGGAGCATTAAATTTTCTGGTAAAAATTATTCTTACTAGCATGTTATCTTATTTTTAGTAAATGATGTCGTCTTTGATAAGTACATCTTATTACAGAGAAAGAATGCAATACTTACAGGAAAAAGACAGCGTTTCCTTTAACTCCTCACACTAGAAGGAGTAAACTACTATCCAGTGAAAAGAAAAGTAGAACAACTTTTGCAAATTCTGTGTCAACCAGTTCACCAGTTAAACGTAAACTTTCTTTTTATTGTTAACTTCAGCGTATGTAGACAATTAATTATTAATATGATTATATTTCTGTTCCAGAACGCATTAGAAGATCACAAAATAAAATAAGCTCCGCCACATTTTAATTGAATTTTTTAATTACAAAGACACATATTTAGTTAAATATTTTTATTTATATAACACTTGTGAGCATTACAAAACTGTTAATGTTAATATCTACTTTTATACTATATGACTCTTGACGAATTAAAACCATGCATTGAATATGAATGGCACCAATTAGGGCAGAAAACAAAACATACGAATTTCTGTCCAAACGAATAATTTCCTTGATAAAAGATAAAGGAGGCTCTACAATATATTGAATGTTAAACAAAACTGGTAAATTCTTTTATTTTTTAGACACACGCCACAGGTTCTGTTTCAGGCTAAAAGATGATGCAGGTTCTGTTCCGGGCTAAAAGATGATGCAGGTTCTGTTCCAGGCTAAAAGATGATGCAAAAAAAGTGGGGACACTAAAACCACTAAAACCCCGGGCGTGAGCACTCTCTTTTCCTCTCTGGTTATATTGTAGCAGCAACACTTATTGGAGAATAAAAAGAGAATAAAAAGAATATTTCAAAAACGAAGCAAATTATACCTCACATATAACCTATAATTGATTTTGACACAAAAATTTTTTTAATGCCAATAATAAATAGCTTACGGTAAGTGGAAGTATTAGTAATTATTAAAATAAAAAACTTGTTCACACCTTGTATTTTTGGAATTTAAATTATGGAGTAAGAAATTTACAAAAATAATGGTGAATTCAGATTCCCCTGCACCACAGTCTCGTATATTTACTCCAATTTACTGTGCCTATAATACTGAGTGAGTGAGAAATGAGATCTATACGTAGGCATAGACTATAGCCCACAATCTAGACGTAACCACTAAAACGAAATTTCAGTCGACTAAAAACTATCGACTAAATATTCGATAGTATGTAGTAACTAAATAGTAATTAGTCGATAATTGAATTTAGTCGATAATGCCCATCACTATTTGCAAGAATTCCTGGAACGTGCAAACAAGTCTTAAGACTTGTCGTCGAGACTACTCCGTAACGTCGCGTTTGGCTCGCTGCATAGTCTGTGCTTCAGTACAGGATAAAGTGTCGGTTCATTGTGTCTATTAGTAATTGTAATTACAGTTTTAGTTTATAATGCCGCTAGAAAATCTTGAAGAAGAAGGTTTGGAGAAGAACCCAAACTTGGAATTGGCGCAAACGAAGTTTTTGTTAAGTTTGCCCGAACACAAAGATGATCCTTGCTTAAAGAACAAACTTTTAGATGCCATCAAAGCAGAAAGTGAGATTGCATCTTTTTCATTGTTTTGAATACTGCGATATATTGACATATTTGGTTAGCTTCGGTTACACTGCATTATTATCGAATATTGTTAATTAAATTATTCCCCTTACTAACCCTTCCTCGTTTATAAAGAAATATGTGCGATATACTCTTAAGACATTTACCCTAACCTCTTTTGTCTTCGATCTTCCGTGGAATTAGTGTGACACAGGCTGTTTTTATTATTTCATTAATCTCTGTATTTTATGATTGATCATTTTATATATTGGTTTGTTTAGTATATAATTTATATATGCAATTTTCATAGACATGGCTCCGTTTTACGAAGAAGTGTGTAAAGATTTGGATTGGCCTGTGGACGAAACTCTTCTGGCTGAAATGAAAGCACGTAATGCGGAAAAATTGAAAGAGCTCGATGACGCGATCGAGGATGCCGACAAGAATTTAGGAGAAATGGAAGTTCGCGAAGCTAATCTTAAAAAGTCTGAGCACCTTTGCAGAATAGGGGATAAAGCGGGTGCTATCTCTGCATTTCAAAAAACCTATTGTAAAACTGTATCTCTGGGACATAGATTAGACATTGTATTTCATAACATTAGGATCGGATTATTCTATTTAGATCACGATCATATTACAGCGAGCATAGAGAAAGCCAAGAGGTACAAAAACATTAAAATTAAGTTCTCGTATAAGGATACTATGTAGGATACCAAGAAACATTCTCAATAATTTTATTAATGTAGTTTAATAGAAGAAGGTGGTGATTGGGACAGAAGAAACAGACTCAAGGTTTACCAGGGAACATACTGTATAGCAGTACGAGATTTCAAAGGAGCTGCAAATTTCTTCTTGGACACGATTAGCACGTTTACGAGTTACGAACTCATGGATTACAATACGTTTGTTAGATACACAGTATACTTAAGTATGATAAGTTTACCACGGAACGAGCTCCGCGATAAAATTATCAAAGGCTCAGAAATTTTGGAAGTACTTCATAGTAACCAGGATGTAAAAGTTTACTTGTTTTCCCTGTACAACTGTCAATATGCTGATTTCTTCAAGCATCTCGGTACTATAACATTTTTTCGAATAGATAAAAACGTACTTATTGTAGAAGCGAGAACCTATAACCGTATGATGATTCTTTTTTAGCACATGTTGAGGGTTTGCTGCGCAGGGACTATTTAGTATTTCCTCATTATCGGTATTATGTTAGAGAAATGCGTATTCTCGCGTATACACAACTTTTGGAATCGTACAGATCTCTGACGCTACAGTATATGGCAGAAGCTTTTGGTGTCACAGTGGAGTATATTGATCAGTAAGCTTCACAGCTTCGCAATCTAATTAATTACAATCAGATTTGGGCATTAGGCACAGAATTAATCGTCAACGATCACGATTGATTGTACATATTAAATGCTGTTTAAAAATGATTAGTTGACTGCAATCTTTACAATCAATTTGCGGATTTTATGCATTAATTTAATTCTTGGTTTATTGATTTTACTAAGCTAGAAATATATTTGTGTCGTTCATTTCTTTTAATTTATCTACTACTTTAAATTGCATCTACTCAATTTTGTCATAAATGCATAAAACCCGCAGTCTAACCATTAGTTACATTAAATATTTCCCAACTCTGATTGAAAGGTATAATCAGTTCTGGTAACATAATTTGTTTTCTTGCAGGGAAATATCACGTTTCATTGCAGCTGGAAGACTGCATTGTAAAGTTGATCGTGTTGGTGGAGTAGTCGAAACCAATAGACCAGATAGCAAAAATTGGCAATATCAAGCTATGGTCAAACAAGGGGACTTGTTGCTTAATAGGGTGCAAAAATTGTCACGTGTTATTAATATTTAATTATACACAAAGAATAAATCGTGATGATTCAATATCAAACCACAAAACCTACTCATTTGCGTGCTTGAAATTCTTCTAGATTAATTTGTAACATACTTAATATTAATTTTGTATCAAAGACCCTGATTATAATTATTCAAATTTATGGTAAAAATACACATTAAATGTGACTATTCATACACAATGTGCGCGTCCTTCTGTTCCTACCTATAAATAAAGCAAAACTATTTCATAAAACAACTAATTAAGAACTATACATATAATGTAGAATAACGTATATATAGAAAAGCTAAATAATCGCAAGGATTTGCGGTTTATCAGATTACAGTCATTTGATATCTTTTTCGACATGGCTTTAGTCGCCATTCGACTTCCGCCAATATATGTAAGTTCTTGAATAAATATTTATATATTTGCACACAAAGTTTATTCTTAAGATAACCGTTTACTTCGGCTGTGCAATATTTGATGCAATTAACGATTACAATTGAAATATTTGATTATGAGTCACGGCTAACGATTCAATTTACAGTTAAAGGTAGATTTTATATACTATTCGCTCAGACACGGAATGGTTCCGTTCAGTAAAATATTTTAATAATACTTGTTTTGCCTAATTTTCGATAGGTACGTGTCTGTACTGATACGATCGGATAGTATAAATACCTATATTCAAATGGATTAAAGAATGTTTGTCTGATCGATGCTGAACGGAACCGTTCCATGTCTGTGCTAATAGTATAAATCGTTCAATATTTTTAATCTACGATCATTATTTCCGATTGGCAAATGAAACATTTTAATCGATCAATGCCAAACTCTATGTTAAATTTAATTACTACACAGTTAGCATTCATTTAAATGAAATCGTGTATACAGGTTTTTGAAAAACCCACGCTACCCAGTTATAAATCGGTGTAACGGTTATTCGACTGGGGCCTGAAACGGTCGAAAAGGTAAACACCGAAAATGGGTCGAAGAAAGAGTAAACGGCAAGCTCCTCAGAAAAGAAAAGCCATCGAGCCGATGGATATACAATTCACGTGTCCATTTTGTAACCATGAGAAATCGTGCGAAGTTAAAATGTGAGTTCTGTGCTTCGAAAGAAACCCAATGTCTGCCGAAATACGATATAATGCATGGCGTTATTTGTGATTTTAGGGACAAAGGTCGAAACACAGCGAGGATTTCCTGTCGCGTCTGTTTAGAGGATTATCAGACCACTGTCAATGTGTTGTCAGAACCGATCGATGTATACAACGACTGGATCGACGCGTGCGATGCCATCAATTAAACGTTATTTTCGTGATCTCGGACAAAGGAACATGTGCCTTTTTTATACGCTATGAATCATTGTAAGATCGTATCAATGTTTACGATTAACCTTATTTTATCGACTATCCAAAACTATTTTATACTGTGACTACAATGAATTCTCGACGATGCTGATCAGTATTTTGTACGGTATTATTGTTACATGTAACAAGTCTTGCTTTTTAATTTGTTCAAAACATGATCAGTTCGCCCGTGAAATGAAATGGGCAACGAGCATGCGTTTAAATTTAATGACCAAGAATAAAAGTGCCTGCGAGAAAATAAAGAAATGCAGTGGTAATTACTTAAAAAATGCATATACCCCATTGCTTTCAATGACCTTAAAATACGTGTTATCAAGGTTAATGTCAAGAGCAGCTTTACTCGTATATATACAAAGAATATACTTGCCAATACATATTTGGAAATCAAATTTCATTTCGATTTCAATCACAAATTAACAATTAATGAATAAATTAATATTAAGGGTTATTACCCTTCGCAGTTATTTTATATAGAGGCAATACAATAACATTCATGCAGACTATTTTTTTTTTCTTCATTGCGAGTCTCACTCGATATTGTCATCGATTTAACGATTAATAACTTTCATCAGTACTTGAGATCAACGATCAACAGATATAAGAGATATATTAGATAAAAAGAAGTCTTTGTTATATTAGATATATTTATCAACAGATTGAATAAATAGCGATTCTCAGAAAAATTTTCGAATAAAATTTTATGGTTGACGTTGGTCTGTCAACGAAAATGAATTTTAAAATGCGCGCTCTATTTGAATTTCCTGATATAGCTAAGTAAATGACGCGAATCCTGTATTGTTCTCCGGTATTTTGCACTCGACAGTAGATAAGGAAACGCGCTAAGAAATTCGGTCTGTTTTCGGACAAAGTTCAAAGACGTTACACTTGGTGGTGCGCAATCTTTTGCGAATCGAGAGATGGAAAGCTTTCAATCGACGTTCGTAAAACGTTGAGATTGTCGCATAAATTGATCCATAGTTTGTTATTTTCTAACGAGGGTAACGCTGATCGCGTAAACATTGCATGACACTCGCCTTATGGTCGTCATCGTCTAAAAATATCAAGGAGGCGAAATAGGTTGACTATTGCGCGAGTGTAAGAACCAGAGTTGTAACTTACAGTGCTTGACGATGGATAAAGCCAGGGCACTGCACGATAGTTGTAAATTACCACCCCTTCGGGGTTTCAAAGATTTCTTATTGGAGCCGTCGGGTTTCCAATTACCCAATTTTAATGATTTCGAAAAATGGGGTAATAGAGTGGTAAATAATCTGATATATTATCAAACCAATTACCTCTACATGTCTCTCAGTGTGATGCTTGTTGTTGGGTAAGTATTTTTAATAATATTGGAAAGATTTTATTTTGACACTTCCTCTGTCTCGCATTATACTATAGATGATTTATAGATATTATATTAAACATTTTTAATTACTTAGATGCCTGCATCCGAAAGAGCTGCTTCTTGGAGCATTATCGGGAGCAATCATGTATCTTTTTCTACTTACCGAACACGAGGAATTATGTGCAATAAGGAGACAATATCCAGTGGTTCAGACAATATTTCTTATTATTTGCGCAGGTTTTGTTCTTTACATTGTAAATTCAATATTTTTAATACTGCTGTTTACCATTTTATTACCATTTTGCGGTAAGTTTTACAGCTGATCTTGTAAGTATATCATATTCGACTGACTTGTACTAATTATGTTATTAATTTCAGTGACTTTTATACACGCGTCGTTGAGATTAAGGAACATTAAGAATAAGCTAGTCAACAAAATCGAGGGTATGGGAATTGAACGTACACCTATGGGCGTGTTCTTAAAATATTTTGGTATGAAAGAAGAATTTCTTACCTAAATTTCTACTATACTTATTTGTTGAAAAAGAAAAGTACATCTGTATATATTTGAGATGTCACTTTTAAGCTTAATTTATTAATTATTAAAGCCAGAAATTTATTTATTTATTCTAATATTATGCTTTTTCAATGAAAAAGAATAAGCAATTTGAGAAGCATAGTAGTTCTAGGCTTGCATAATTTTTATAGCATATTTATGTATGGATGTAAATTTATATGAAATGTTATTTATAACAAACTCTCTCTTACCGTGTACTACTTAAATTATTAATGAATTAGTATTTCAATATTGAGAGTGCCAGTGATTCATTAATGATATTGATATTTAACAGTTTTTGAGATAATTGCCTCCCTATTCTAAGAGTGGACTAAAGAAAATGTCAGTCAATAAATAATAAATGGTGTGGACTTGTGTGCAATATTGAAATTTATTGTTCTAATGGGAACGTGAAATCTTGATAAAATAAAGCTATTTAAATAAAAATTAATATTTTTTTAAGTAACTCTAAGGAGAGTATACATTTAATTTATTGTACATTTCATCTTATTTACGGCAGTGGCCAGCTTCTTAAAACTGCTCCGAAATTCTCATTTAAGCAGCTGACCACCACGATACGTATTTGACGTATTTGTTGAATATACTTATTACATTGTATATATATATATATACATATATATATATTTTTTTCATGTATCATGTAACAAAATGCATTTGCATTGTATTGTTTTACAAATGCTCTGTGTAAGTTAAGATTTTAATTCAACTAATACCTTAATGCAGTACTAATTATTCTCTTACATTTGACGATTGTAATTTTGTATTAGCACATCACTAATTCTTATCCTAATTTTTTGTTGTATTTTTTTTTTATTTCATTAAAGCAGAAGACGTGACTGGTTTAACCCTGCGTGCACACTAGCTATACCAAAATGCTTCGGTAGTAATTCATTCTAACAGCCAGTGATTGTACAGTATTAATTAGCGGGTGTCGCCTTAATTTGATGGAGAAGTATCTCTGGAGATAAATATCACGGTGAGGGCTGTCTACATTAAAACGTTTGCAATACCGTTCAAAAAATCAGTAATAAAATTCTTTTACGTCTAAAAAACAATGTTTATGTGCATTCAAAGCTTTGATATTAACGAAATGTTTATAAACATACGACGATTATACTTGTACTTATAACATATTAGAAAGCTAGTTCCGTAAATGCAGTTGATCTTTGTTTAACGCGTACACTACCGAGTCAATAAGATTACCACAAAATTTAAGTAATGTAATGTTTTATCGTCTCTGATTTATTTTAAAATTTTGGCAGATAGTTGCTAACTCGCATACGAGTCACGCGGTAGTCCACGTGTTAAGTATATGTATTAACATTTCCATGAATTGATGTAAATAAAAATAGCAACATATATATATTTTGTTATTCAGCATTTATTGTTGTAAAATTTAAAGTTCCTTTAAGAAAGAGGTGTCTATACTTAAGATGTAATATATTTATTTACTTATCTTGAGCATGTATTTAAAGAACCGAACTTAAATAAATTCTTGACGAGTAATCTACGTTTGTAAAAATAAAGTGTAATGTATTGGCAGTTTACATGAACCACACTTAGTGATGTTTTAATCATAGTGTCGATAAAAATATTCGCCGCTTTCTCGTAAATAAACCTAATTATTTCATTTGTTACATAATAGATGTAGTCATTAAATATATTTAAACAGATTACATACAAACAGAAAGTTGGTCAATTATGAAATATATAATGGTACATACGGAACCTATAGGTAACACAGCTAAAACAATAGAACTTATTTTATAAAGAGAAATAGAATCTCTGGAAGTCATTTGAAACTTATATTCTGCCCTCGTTATGGAAGTATAAATTTTCGAACGGTTACTGTTAAAATAATCGATTTTCTGTAATCTCGTCTTGATCAATATCTAATTTTTACTTAGAAGACTTTCAGACACATTTTTATATTTTGATATTCAACGATGAATATGGAAACGATAATTGTGTCTGAATGTTAATCAAACACGTGCTGCGTGAACAATTTTAAATGTACCACTTGTTCTTTGATTGCATAAGATGCGCCCCAATTTGTAGTCGAAAGAAAATAAATACAGTACGTTATCTTGTTCTGTAATAGTAACGGAGGAGAGGTCTGTTAATTAACATATAATATTTTTTACATAAAAGCTGTACACATACCATATCACTGTAACTTTGTTATAAATACTGTGTTTGCTGGAGATAGTATTGTGTCTGATAAATGTGTTTCAGGAGAAAGCTCTCCTATGTTCGTTTTTGGAAATGGTACTAAATAACTATGGTCAGACGACGGATAACCCAGGCTTTCCATTTGATCTATAAAATCCTGAAATGTAAAAATCGATATAGATTTTACAGATACTTTGCAAGATTAAAAAATAATGCAATCATAGAGCTTACTTCTATTGTGTTTGCTGCATACATGGACATCGTTTCTTTTTTACCGTTTGGCAGTCTTAGGCAGAGTCTTATAGTTTCACTATCTGTGTACAAAAATGCATAAACGTTTCCGTAAATTATTAATAATTTGCGAACAATTTATCATCCAATTATAGCGCAATAAAATCTTACTTGTTTTATCTTTGTTTAGATCGAAGTTCGGCTTGCATGATTCATCCTAAACAAATTATCATTAATTTATTTACACCACATTGAATAGAAACAACAGTGTACAAACGGTTCCAAACCTTTGATCGTTTTTGGACTTTTTCTTTCAAGTCTGGCTCGTCAATCCTTTTCTTTTTGTTTGTATTTTGAGATTCACTGGCAGGCATTCTTGAACTCGAGCTCTGTACGTCGTCTACGCTGTTGGAATCGTCTAAGTCTTTTAAACTATCGATTAAATGTTTGGAAGTTCTGGTATTACTATCGTGATTCTAAAAGTGTAACGAGCTACATGAGAAATAAGTTATTATTTCATAATTTACAGCATATGTAAACACGCGAAAGCTTACACTTGTTGAATTAGTTGCAGAATCTTCGTTTGTTGTTGTCGCTGTTGCGGTATTATTGCTCCATTTTTTAGGGCTGATCGATTCGTCGTTCGATACACACTCTGGAGACGGGTGAGTACTTAACATATCGTTTAACGCGAATATTAAAATATCGACGGTAATATGATGGTATGTCTTCATACATTCCCCTGTTCTGGGATCTATTACTGCCACATAGGGATACTTAGACACATTGTAAAAATCTATATAACGCTTTCCATTGTTAGTGTTTGACAAAGCCTATTAGCAAACGTAATATATATCATGCCTTTTACTTTTCATTTTCAAAACAACAATAAAGAACAACCGACTTTCGATTACTACTTACTTGCCAGAAGATAAAATGATCTTTCACAATTTCTTTAATCTGCCGATTCGACCATACGTCTCTATTAAGAACCAGGCAAGCAAATTCCTGAGGATTTTGAATATTTACAAGTAGCCAACGATTCAACGACTTCGCACGTTCGCGGGCTACAAAAAACGATCCTAAGCAGAGAATACTGTATGGACGTAGAAACAAGTCTGCGAATCTGTTAGATTTGTGTTTGGAACTTGGTTTAAGCCCTGCGACTCTGCGAGCCATTTCTTCCTCTTGTCGTCCTACACAAAATAGTCTGTGTTATTTTATGCACTTTATATACTGTTGAATAATATTAATTTAACATGTTAAACGCCTAAAGCAGGCCTGGGCACATTTCTCTCAAGTGAAATAAAACTGTTTCGACCATAGCGCTCACTGTCCTCTTCCAGTAAGTGCTGTTACCATGGAGAAAGAATGTGCTTCACCTGTCATGAGTAGCTACAAAGGTACAAACAATGGAGCATTGATGACACAAAGCACCAGCGAACACGACGATGGTGTACACTGCATGAAAGAGAGGTTCATAGGGGAAGCAAGCATTTCAAGGGCCCCAACCATATCCAGGCCTGGCCTAAAGTATAGACTTCACATTTACACCATACTGGTCCCTCTGGTCTGGCCGCATACTTTTTGTTTAAGCTATACTATGCTGCGCTGGCTTTTGTCTGTGCGTGCAGCTCTCTCTACTTGATGGTAGAGTGCAGCATAAACGGAAAGGCAAGCAAAATAAGCTTGGCATGAACGTGTTAATTAAATAAGCCTTACGTGTTTCCATCTTGAAATCTCTAAATCTGTCTTCTGACATTCTGGAGAAAGAGCAAGCTGGATCTGATGGCACTAATATCTCTTGCGTTGGTAAAATAGGGGGCCTTGTTTCTGGTTCAGGATCATTCGGATCTGGTTCAGGATCAGGATAGGTGAGTTCTGGTTCGGGATCAGGATCAGTGTGTTGTGGTTCGGGCACTTGCCCTCCCTCGAACATTACTGTTATTGCAGCTACTACATTGCCATCGGTTAGAGTTAAATACTGACGAGCAACATCTTCAGTCTCTCCTAATAACAGATAAGGTATATGTAGTTGTACAGAACATAAACACGTTACATCGAATGACGAAATGTTTTACAGGAACGTTAAACGAAATTCGACCGTAAACTTGTAAAGCATCGATCGATATTTAAATTTAAAGAATACTAACCAGTCACTTCTATGAATTTTTCAATAAGTTTTGGATCCATCGTGTTTACAGATCGCAACAGTGTTTCAAACGAAATTTACGAATGTCGGTTGCAAAGTCTAAAGCAACGTCAACCGGTTGACATCTCCGAACATTCAGAAAATTCTTCGTTCCATTGAGGAAACCTCGAGATTTACTGTTACAGCATAAACACCGTAAGAAATTGCAGAACCAATACCCCCCTTTAAATTACAACAACGCAATGCAAGTGTACCTTTCGACGAGTACACTGTAAACAGTTGTCCAGACTGCAGTTCAATGTTTCCCCGAGCATTAGAAATTTGTTATGTGTGTGTACCAGGCTTCGTGCGCTTGCGTGAATAAAACGCAGTTCTGAATGTGCGATGGACTTTTACGATTCGCAAGTTGCAGACTCGCAAATAGTTGCGCAATATTTTTCTGTTCAGTAGCCAATCACAGAGGAGATATAAAAGTAGTCAAGGAAGTGGCGCCGCATAGCGGGAACTCTACGTTCGAATAGATCGAGATATCCACATCGATTCTCGATATCAATGTTTTGATTCTCGCGAGTCAAGATATGTCTGATGGCGGTTCTTTTCCTTCGAATGAAGACGAAATTGTAGCGGAACTAAAAATTGGACCTGACGGCGGAGAATTGTTGTACAACAGGGGAAAAGATCGGTGACCTATGTACGTTCTCTAGGGTTCACTGAGCTCCATCGGTAACCTACATGGCTTCCTCAGGATTCACCGAGGTCCTATCAGTGACCTACATAACTTCTCCAGGTTCCACCGAGTTCATCGGCGACCTACATAAGTCTTTCTGGAGCTATCGAAGGGCAAGTATCGAGCGACTCTCCCAGGGTCTCCCCTACCTCTTTGCACTCCGGAATTTTGTAAACACCTGCAAAATGTCACCTCAGCCTTGACATAGGAGTTCAAAGGGTTAAGGAGAGACTCATCTGAAGAAAGGTATGTTGCGCGTCGTCCCCGACAACTCGTGATGGACTGACAATTTTTGGCAGCGCACCTTGGTATATAGTTGTTATGATAACCGTTGATCAATGCCGCTGCGCTGATATTCACGAAAATAGTTAATAACAATTTAAAACAATACCAAAATTGGTCCAATACTGTTTTTTTTTTACGTAATTGTGGTCCACGAGAAAAGGGCGCTGTTATCGGTTTCTGGTTTTCAAGTAATGTTATCAACAAATCGATTGTGCGCTGTGATCTGTATTGTGATTGTGATATTCTAGTTAGATCTGCTACATTCGAGGCACAGACTCACGAAACAGAGTGCCCGATTCTCGCTAACAAGCCTAAATGCACGAGTTATCGGTAACGTCGAACGCAGACGTCCTTCATACATAAAATTAATGAAACCTTTGGTATATATAGTTGAAGGAGGACATTTATTTAGTCAGTTAAAAGAATTCTATCGTCGACCGTTTTCTTTGCAACTGTTCTTTCTCTATCGTCTCCATGACACGCTACAGCTTTCCATCGTTAGATGTCGGTTGCCACAATTTATTCGTTCAATCATATGGAATAACGAGTAACAGTGATTAAAATAATATATTCACTGCATGCCACATATTAGAACAAAATTTCCCGAACCGAATAAATATTAAATTTACATTGCAAAATTTAAGACTTTAAATAAAATTTTCCCAATTGTACAAGTGGTACGCTCGCTGTGGCACACTTACAGTAGCCCTGTAAACCAAAATTTATCTAAGCTCTCCGTATAGAAAACGGAAGCGATTAATGAGAGAGAGAGAGAGAGAGAGAGAGAGAGAGAGAGAGAGAGAGAGAGAGAGCGCTCGGCAGCGATAGGCAACGTTCGCGAAACGTAGTCGAGGAAAAGCGGTTTCTGGCTCGCTGAGAACGGTGGCAGTAAATTATTGGGAAATTAACCGATGGGAAAAAAATCCGTAGGAAGGGAAGCCGAGCTTTTTGGTGCGAGAGCTTTTGGTGGGAGCGAGATGGCTTGACGGGGTTCAGAGAGGCGCGAGTGAGAGAGAGAGAGCGAGAGGCGGACATATATGGTCGCGGGGTCCGAGAAGCTCTCAGGTTACGCCGACGGCGCTAACCGTTTTCACGATGATGCTCGCCCTCTTTGTCATTCGTTGCCTCTCGTTTCTCTCTTTCTCTCTCTCACTCTCGTTTTTCTCTTCCTCTCTCTCTCGTTTCTACGCTAGAGCAGTCTCCGCACGCCGCGGTCTCCTTTTCTTTCCGATTGCTCTGACTGTCTCTCTTTTTCAGCAGCGAATCGAAATGACGACGTCTTCGTCACGCCACGACCAAAAATATCGATGGTCTGAGCATCAGCCGCGGGTGAGAATGAGAGGCAACGACTAGGATGCGAAACACGGCCAGAGAGAGAGAGAGAGAGAGAGAGAGAGAGAGAGAGAGAGAGAGAGAGAGAGAGAGAGAGAGAGAGAGAGAGAAGCGTGCGGCTTCATGAGCGTGACGATGCGCGCGAGAAGGGGCGAGGTTCCCGTTATTTCGAGATTATCGGGGATTGCCTGCTTTTTGGAATCGTGCCGATCGTCTCGTCTCCACTCTCGATATCGAGTCGGATTCCCAATCTCGCGATACGCTACCAACGAGAATACCTTCGCCATTACTTTTTCCAAGCGACCAGAGAACCGACATCGGTGCCAGTACCGTTGGGAGAACGCTGGCATCGAGCTGCTTCAGAGCTTTTCTTTTGATGAAATTGGACTACCGAAAAAAATTGATACTCAACGCGAATCTTTCATCGGATTTTCGGTAAAAATCCATGAATTTGTAGTCATAGGTACGTGTATGTGTGTAACAAGTTCGCAGGTTGCTGTCGGTAGCCCATTCTACAATGCTGGAACCAGGAATTTCGAATGTAAACACATTCTTCTGTTAGAGTCGAATGGAAACACATTTCTTCCTTTTTTGTAATTCCTCGATGCTGTTTAGAGATTACTGCGACACAGCAGGCTAGCAGCTACTGTATCGACTGCGAGATTTTTTCAAGAACTCTGAAAACAAAGAAAATTAAAATAATTTGTTTCAGAACGATCACGTTCTCTGTCGAAATCAGCATTCCCTCACCGTATTTTAATATTCATAAAAATCAACTTCCACTGTGCAGCGTTAAGCAATTGTCTTTCCACTGCACGTACGTAAAAAATTAAAAGGATGGCCACATTTTCCTGATTAAAAAGCTGTATTTCGTTGAATGCATGTTATTCGTGCTTGATCGTGTTATTCAGTAAAATCATCTATGATTATTCCGAAAGTGTGAGTTTGCAATAGTAAACGAGCGCAATGACACAATACAGTGACGAAATATCAAAATCTAAAAGGAAAGCGCGTAATCGAGATTCACCGTTGATTCGCTGATTCGTTGCCAATAAAATGGGAGCGACAAATTTTGAGCTGTATCATTGTTGCCGCAAATCGACGATACACCTATCAACATGTCGGTAGAATTGTATGAAAGCTGTTCTTCCGAAATAGCGTTGCATCTACCGTGTTCTACAGCGCGTCTTAGTGTTTTACCTACCGGAAGACTATTAACAGGCTCTTTAATGACTGTACTAATGAATTTTCTTCCAACTAGGAATCTCGAGAGAAATTTTTAGATCGTGTTACTCGAGATATCTTACTCGTTTATGAATGAAACTGCTGTCGCTATTGGGCAATTGGTTGAGAAGTCCCGAATCATTAATCTTTGGTTGTTAAAAGGCTTGAAACTAGCTATTTTAATACTTCATATTAATAGGATTTTCGGTTAACGTTGTATCTGATTCTGAGAAGTTTAGAATCTTAAATCATCATTTAAACAATGATCCCAAAAAGAAATCAGTGCTGGTTTTGCACGATTCGAGATGAATTCCTTTTTGGTTTGCGGTTTGAATTCGCTTAAGTCATTGAAAAATTGGTCGAGACGTCTGCAATTGTTGACATTTTGTTATGAAAACACTATAAAGTTTTCCGAGACTGTGAAACTGTATGAAAAAATCAAAATTGCCTGCATTAATTGCAAGAAGTAGGAGACAAACATTTCTTTCATGAATCATTCCAATCACTCTTTTAATGTAAATTCTTCTAATCTCACTACTGTTTTAATTTTGTCCACGAATTTTTGTCACAAATGCGTAAAATCCGCAGTCTACAGACAACATACAAAATTTTTCCGCACAGTAGCTATTCATCCCGAACAGAATTTCTCGGTTGAATCGTGGAACGGTCTCGTTCGAAGCCGCGTATTTTGGGACGGCCTGTAGGCCTGTTATAGAATTGTCAGATTGTACACTGTCGGTGAATAATACGTGTCTGAGGATATTGAGTAACCGCGTGGGAGTCGCGGTGATCCCAGAATAGCCGGACGAGAAATGCAGAATCTTCGAATTTTGATCGTTGGGTTTATCATTTTCTTGCTCGCGCTGCCCGTTCGCGATCCTGGGATCGAATTAATCGCGACACCTCATCGAGGAAGGACTCTGCTTGTTCGAGGTCGATGAAAATCTCGAAATTTTTCCCCCGCAGATCCTCGGGGCCGTTCTCAGTTATTTTTCTGGCCTGCTCGGTCCCGGAGCGTATTTATTTTCGATAAGGCTTTACGTTGGTCGGAGAGGGCTACGTTTCACGATGTTTCTCGTAAAACTGTTCTCCACCGCGTGTTTTACGGGACGGGACACGGACATTAAAAGCCCCGTTCCTCGAGATTGCAACATCCCCGACGACGACGATACCAGTTGCGTGTCGTTGTCCCTGTGTGTCGCGCGATTGTTGACGGTGCCGCTTTCGAACGCGTTATTCGCAGATGCAATTTCTCTCGAAATAGATGTCAGCTCGCTAAATAGATCGGTCGACACACGCGGCAAAAATCCCCGACAACATTTTGATACCGTACTCGCGTGGCTCTAACTTCGTTGGCTTTCGCAACCAACAGCCTAACGAATTTTACAGCCAGACCGGCGCGGCGCGACGCGGAACGGCGGCGACCACGTTTCGTTTCAAGCGCCATGCGCGCACACCGGGTCAATGTTAGATATGGCGATTTATGCTTCCATAACGTGACGAACGATCTCATAGCCGCTAAAGCTCCTCGTAAACCAAACTATGCTGCCGACCAGCCAGGCCTTGGCGAAACTGAGAAATCTTGCCAATTTTTTACATAATTAACCCTTGTGTCAACACCGGGATACCCACTTCCAATTTATATTTCATATTTGTTCTCCGTTCGTTTTGACAACCGACAAAATTGCAATAGACATACAATTTCTTGGATAATTATAAGCTACGAAGTCTGACGACTACGATCTTCATGCAGTTCGATGCACTGCGCTGTTTATGCAGTTATTCAGTTTTAGATTAAAAACATTTCTTTCATTGCCCCGGCAGATTTTTCATTCATGGCTACGGAAAATTTTACATAGGGGAGACTGTAATCTTCAGTAATGGTTTTAGTCATGAAAAAAATTGTTTAATAACGTTGGAGTCGTCCAAATTTGAAAAATATTCTGAAGCAGAAAGTACTTCTAGGAAGAATGTGAATGTAAAGGCTTTACGCTTTACAATGAGCCTAGACTGATTGTTGAGGTTACGACAGTTTAAGTATCATGAAATTTTCAATGGAAATTCACTGCTCGTTTAACTTCTGTCGACATTCTATCGAATATACTGCTGAGCCGAAGCTTAATTGAAGCAGGATTAATTAATGAATTTCCGTAACCAGTTGAGCAACTCTTTCCAAAGTAAAATTACAAGAAAATCGTTTTGTTGTGTGTTCACGTTTCGCAACCAGTCGCTTTTTCTCGGAGCACAGATACACGCGTTGAACTTGCACTCTCGAGAAGAAAACACAGGTGTTCAAAGAGGATTCCGCGGTTCTAGGATGGAGCATGAGGTGGCGGTTCGATGATACGTAGTTGTACGCATAATAGGGGCCGGTATCTTGTCCTGTCCTCGCACTCATAACATCTATTTCCAGAGCGGACCAACGACTAAGTTTAGATCGGCTGTTCCATATACTCGAGCCATTCGCCTACTCGGGTCCACTCGGTTGAACAAAATCTGATAAACGAACAAATAACTGATTCGCATCCACGCGATAAATCTTCACAATCCTCACTTTCTCTCTCTCTCTCTCTCTTTCTTTCTCTTTCGTTCGATTCTGAATTTTGTTCCATCTTGCCATGGCCATTGAGAGGTCTTCCTAGTTTAATGACTTCTTTGTTTTCCAATAGCTACTTCCGAACAGTGTAACTTTCCAGAAAATGATTATTATCGCCTAGGAAAATTCGAGTACATTCTTTGAATAGTGCTTGAGAAGTCCACAAAGTTTGGGATTATAGTACTCAGCGGCTGTCGCTAAAAAAATTTCCAAAAATTGATAGACACTTTAACTACTTGAGGTACAAAGTTGTCATATGCTTGTTATGACGATGTGCACGTTGAAATAAAATATTGTTTAACAGACAGGTGTTCTCTTGAATAGATTACATTAGGTTATTCTGCACATTTCAAGGAAGCTTTAAAGTTAATTTTATTTGGAGTTATTTTCGAACACGTGTGATGTGATTGAACGTTTTATTCGAAACATTTGTGATATGGAACATGGTAGTGTGAATGTGTTAATATTAGGGGTACCCATAAGTAATCAATTATATGCAAAGAATTTGTTTTGCCTTCAGTTCTGTACCGATCGTTGAAGAGGAAACACGTATTCTTTTACAGTTTCCGGTAAAGCAGCCTGGATTAAAAATACTCTAAAATGTATAATTTTTTTTACAACCTTGTAATAATGTACTCATGTACTCATCGGATATTGCTCCCTCTGACTATCATCTTTGCAGATCGCCGGAGCATTATTTAAGAAATGAAACATTCACTTCTGTAGAAAATGTAAGGAGGCACCTTGAGTCATATTTTGCTTCACGAACCTTGGATTTCTATAAGATTAATATAATATAATAGATTGGATTAATATAAGAGGGGGATTGAAAATTTGCAGGAAAGATAGCAAACTGTCCTTGATAATGGTGGAGATTATATAATAAATTAAGAAATAAAAACTTGAATTTACTACAAAGTTTGTTTCAGATTTCAAAATAATTGATTACTTATGGGTACCCCTAATATTAAAAGGAAGTATTACCAGCAATGTGTCCATTATCATCTCAGGCACACGTCTATCTTTTTATACAAGAATTAATTGTTAAGCTTCTCCGATGCAAGCTAGAAACTAAACAGCACTCTTATTACATGGAATATCATTTAACCCCTTTAGCCCTTTAGCGTGAAAGTCACGGGTTCATGTAACGCGTGCAGAGAAATTTCCAATACCTAACAATGTTACAAACAATGTAACAAATGCCATTCATATATTTGTTACACTGTTTTACTTGCTCTTTCATTTTTCTAAAAAATGAACTATTATTGACCAATAATATCGGACCTTTTTGAACCAGTTTCTTGATTTTCGCGGATCACTTAAGGAAAGGGGCAACGTATTCGCGATCGGTCGGTAATGGAACGATAATAAATGGCGTCGGTGCTTGCCACCGAGAAGATGCGTGGCGATAAGCAGGGTTCTGCTTGCGATACTGTATTTAGGTCGGCGCAGGAGAGCGCAGGCCGCGTTACAAGCGAGATAAACACTCGAGCCCGCGATTCACAAGATCTCCCGCCGGGTCGGTCAAATAGACAAACCGGAAGCATCGCGTTTCGTGCCACGGTTCCGGAAAGTTTCCTGCTCGATGCTCGCGAATTCTCGCGTCTAGCGGGACGAAAAGCTCCCGGAGAAAATCTTCTCCTCCTCGAATCGCTCGAGCGGCGATGGCGGCAGGGCTTCGATTACATCTGTTTTTTCGCATCTCGGGCTAAAAGTAACGCGCACTAAAAATATTTCGAGCATAAAGTACCAGAAACTTTAGCGACGCGGTTCATTCGCTCGGTAACGAATGCGCCGCGTTCAGTTTCGCCTCCCCGGCCGTACGTCAAACTCGGAATGCTGAGCAGCAGCGTCACCGTTCCAGAATCTTTTTTTTTTTCTGCTTTAATCGCCGAAGCTGCACGAACCACTCTTGCGCAAAACGATTCCGCGAACTGCCCGCAACGGTGGTGTAGCTTTTTGCAACACCGGAGACGTTTAAGCGCGTCTGAATCACGTTCGAAGCAGCTCGTCAATCAATTTTCTCGGCTATTGTTCTAGACTTGACTTGTCTAGATGAAATTGGACAGCTTGAGTATTGCTAAACTGGTAATAAATCCGTGTATCACCGCCCAAAAGATTTATGGGCGAATAGTGGCCGGTTACTATAGAATAAATACTGAACACGATAGTTCGCGCAATTTCAGTACTTCGTTACTGTTGTTATCATAGCATGAACGTACCGTGGAAACACAATTTTGTCTGCATTCCTAATAATTTCATCTTCGTCATTTCAGTTTCGTTGGCAGCTGTCTCTCTCTTTAACTTTTGTCAAGACATTTATCTGTGTCCAACATGAATCATTGGAATCTCTGGCATTTAAGGTTAATTATTAGCATATTCAGACCACTGTACTACATAAAAGATAAATCTTCTCTTAACCAGTTAACTGCGGAGTTTTATTTTAAAAATTCCTCACGGCAGTGACGCTCAAAATCTTGTAGTCTACACGAAACTATTCAAATTAATTTTATGTACGATTCCACTTAAAATAACAGAACGTAGCATAATGTTCAGGAAGATCATGATATTTCATTTTCCTGAATTGTTTTAGTATTTAGCAAAATATTGGAATTCTGAAACAAATGATGGCAGTGAACTTGTTAGAGAGTCGTTACTGAAAATCCGTTAGAAAATCGTTAGACGTGAATCGTAGGTTCTCATAAAATGTGATCGAACAATGCGCGCGATTTGTTGATCGTGTACGCAAGATAAAGCAGAAAGATAGTTTGAGCATCTATGACGAGTAGCAATGTGCACGCGGAAAATGCATGTGTAGAAAGGCGACGTTTAGCATTCCGCAGTTATGACGCGTCAGATTAGCGACCAGAAGGACGTGGCAGATGCAAAAATATTCGGTGGTCATAGACGCGTGCCTGAGAAACGTGCCCGAGCGCCGATCCATCGAAGTCAACTCGAAAACGCGACACGAATCCGAACCGCTTGCGAAACCGAAGAGTGCCATTAACATAACGTAAACCAGCCGGAGTATTGCTCATCGTTCTCTCTCTCTCTCTCTCTCTCTCTCTCTCTCTCTATCTATCTATCTATCTATCTATCAATCTATCTATCTATCTCTCTCTATCTATCTCTCTCTCACAGCTCTTCTTCTCTGGCATGACGTTTCTCCTTTGACCCTCGAGCATTCCAGTTCCCGCTCCCATTTCCGCGAAACCGCGAGATTTACGCGGCTAACGCGAATCTGCTTATTTGCCCGTGGGCGAACCGTGTGCTCTTCTACGCGTATCACTGGCCGGGATTCGATTTTGCTACATCAACGCAATTTTTACTTTTCGATCTGAAATTTTCACGGTCGCGTTTCCGCTCGATCGAAAATTTCCCGTTTCCCGTACCTACAGTCCTGGACAAAAAGATAGCACAAGTGTGCTATCATTCAGTTCTCAAGGATAAATCAGGAATTCTCTGAATTCCACAAATGGTACATAAACATCGTCTCACGGTAGTATATTATATAGCGACAAACTGGAACTACTCTGTCCGTACTTGTATTTATCAACAAAAGTCGTGTAGCAGAGGTCGGCGAAATGATAGCACACTTGACTTTCTATTCGGATTTCTCACTGTTTCTACGTTTCGAGTCATATAAACATAGCGTTGTGTAGGCACTCTGTCTTGGTAGAATTTCCAATCATCATTGAACAAAATGGGACGCGGCAAGAAATTAAGGGTAATTATTTACATTAGAAGCTTCCTCACCGATTTTGATGACCTTGAAATATGTTGTCAAGGTCATCATTCTTAACAACTTTTTCCTATACATGTTACTGCCGCTCAGCTTTAGTTTCCGAGATATTCGCAAAAAAGTTTCAACATCTCAAAAAGTGATCGGTGTAGGTGTGTGTAGGACTGTGTAAAATAGTATTTCAAATAGTTGACAGTAACTTATATTTTTATGATATTTTGTTGCCTGTAATGTTATTACGATATTGTAGTCTGTTTATCAACATGTTACATATTCGTAATTAAACTACAAATAATACTTTGTTAACTATTATAGCTTCTCATGTTAAAAATTATAATTTATAATATTAACTACTTGAGGAACTTATTTTCATTGTAAGGAAATATTTGATTTTATCTATCTGGTTATCAAAATAAAAATATTTGATTTAAAGTAGTATCTTATTTGAACCACATTAAATTATACTATACCAAATCATTAATGGTCGTTAATGTACGTTGCAAAATATGATAGAAAACCTTGTATCCAATGTTACACATACGAATACTAATCCTACTTTATAAAATACTAATGTAAAGTGTACTTACTTCTGAATCTTCTGTACCTCCGTCGGATTCACAGCACACAATTATTGACTCACGAAAATAGGTCCGAATAATTGAACAACAATCACTAAACAACACACACAACACACACACACAACACATTTTATAAAATCGTGACAACGAACGAGAAGATGTCACTCCGACCACGAACAAAATAATACTGCGATTTTAACAATGATCCCTTCCACGGAGGTGGTACGGTCAGGTTATCCTAGGCAGGTTAGACGCTGAGGGTCTATAAACACTAGATACAAAACCAAGGTAAAAAAAATTATGGCGGGGCGCCGACCCTATTTCCCGGAATTCCCTGTTTTCGTATCACACGTCCGTGGAAGGGATCATTGTTAAAATCGCAGTATTATTTTATTCGTGGTCGGAGTAACATCTTCTCGTTCGTTGTCACGATTTTATAAAATGTGTTGTGTGTGTGTGTGTGTGCGTGTGTTGTTTAGTGATTGTTGTTCAATTATTCGGACCTATTTTCGTGAGTCAATAATTGTATGCTGTGGATCCGACGGAGGTACAGAAGATTCAGAAGTAAGTATACTTTACATTAGTATTTTATAATGTAGTTTATAGTACATTAGTATTATATATTATTATTCGTGTGTAGAATATTGGATGCAAGGTTTTCTTTCATGTTTTGCAACTTCAATGTCCCTTTAACACTAGATTCACAGAGCACTAAAACTGACTACTTAACATTATTTGGTAATTATTTACATTAGGGGCTTCCTCTCCGATTTTGATGACCTAAGTTAATGCCTCATTTATTAACATGTGCTATCATTTCGCCGACCTCCGCTACGAGATTGTTGTTAATAAATACAAGTAATGACAGCGTAGTTCCAATTTATCGCTATTTAATATATTACCGTAAGATGATATGTGCCCATAATTATGAAAATGGTCTGTCATATATTTCTTGTTTTTTTTTATTGAATAAATTTAGTTTAAAATCATGTCGTGTGAAATAAGTGATAAATTCATTTTTTTTTTTAATTTTGACTTAGACCACTTTCATAATTATGGGCACATATTTACATACCAATTGTAAAATTTAGAGAATTCTTGATTTATCCTTGAAAACTAAATGATAGCACACTTGTGCTATCTTTTTGTCCAGGAGTGTAGATTCAATAATACCAATTGTTAACTTCTCAACGCAGGATAGAAAATCACGTTCAGTCTGGGTGACAGAGATTTATTTGATTCACTCAACTATTTACCACTTTGGTCTTGAAAAGAGGTCGCGAGGAGAGTTTTTTCTGCTTCGTCCGATTACTTAAAGAATACTACTTAAAATTCCTCTTTAACGACCATTACGTTCACTTTGGCGCGTACCGCTCCCCACCAACTTCGCAGGCATGCCGGGTCCCGGTCGACCCTTGAGATCTTAACGTGCACGTTACCCCAATTCGCAAAAGGGTGGTCACACCCTCCTCCTTGGGTCATAAACGGGCCTAGATCGCTAGTGTCAGCGACCTTACCACGCGGCCTTGTTTTTCGACCATTTGAATGCCGAACATAACAATTTCTCTCTCTCTCTCTCTCTCTCTCTCTCTCTCTCTCTTTCTCTTCGCGCACCCTTGTACAATCATCATTCATACAAGCCATATAACGCATTTCTTATAACTAAAGCCAATACAAACGATATCCTAAACCGCCAAAAACACACCAAACGTCGTCGTTACCGCAATAACATAGTAATTTTAAGATATATTACAATAAAGAAACATTACGAGAAACATTACAATAAACTTTTACGAGGGGCGAACCCTAAATGCGTTTACGGACGTCGAACACACACAAAACTAAAAAAACGGTGTTTCGTCCGTAACACCAATCCTATATCTCGATTCTTTCAGTCTGTGTTGCACGATGGATTTATTTAACCCCCTGCCCTATAATACAGTTGTTAAACAATCGTGATTAACAGTCTGTGGATATTTATGCGAAATAAGCCTTCGCAAGTTCCTTTAACAAGTTTAACACTAAACCTACCGCGCGTTAAAAGTTGCTAATACATGTTGTCTTATAAAAATGGCGAAACCGAATTTACTTGGAATTTATTTATTGAATTTATTACGCGCGGTTCGCATTATAATTCTATGTGTTTAATCATTTTCCACGAAAGCATCTTTAGAATGTCAGTTATTGTAAAATAAAAAATGTGGAACCGGTCGTTTTGATCGGCGGTGGTAGGTTTAGTGTTAATAAGTGGCAACTATTGGACGCGTGTCCCAAAATTCTTTCAATATGTCCGCTGTTTTAAGTCGCGCTTTAAAGTCTACTAATTTTCATCGTAAACGCGTGAAGTTCTGACCCACGAATGTGTTCGTTTCCTTTTATCCGAAAAGTGGCCATTCAAATTTCACGATATTTTTAGAAGG
>CAJYYF030000092.1:0-29626 GCA_913789895.3 Seladonia tumulorum
AGCAGTTAAACAAATTATGTCGGCTAAATCCATTAAAAATCCAGTTTCTTCTTTTAATGGGGGCAATGTGACCAACATTCCTAATGCTCTCATTGCTGCAGCTCTTACCGCACTTTCTTCATCATGAACTGCACCGAACAGTACTGTGATAATTAGGATAGTTTTTTGCCTCTAGAATATTTTGACAGAAAAAGTACATAGGTATTGTGTTTCACATAATTTCCACTTGCATATAGCTACTCACTGGTTGTTGAGTAAGCACAATAGGATTAATGCTGCCTAAACAATCGCATGCTGCCTCTCTCAATATTGTTTGTGAATGTTGAAGAAGTAATGTCATGGGTTCAAATATAATATTCCAGAATAATAAGGCATTATTGTTGCCCAAGTCATTATTTAGAAAACATACAGCCATAATCTCTAAAGTACGGCAAGCATGTAGTATTACTTGTATTTCGCAATCCTGTATGACTGTCACTAAAGTTGTTGTAATTAATTCCACGTGGGAAAATACAAGACTTCCAGTACTGAATGCCATTCTGCCAAGAAGTTTCAAGGATTGAACCCGAACAGGAGTGCTCATCATCTATAATCAAATTTATAATATGTAATTTCCAAAATTCCATGTTTCTTATTCGTATACAGGATGTTCACGCAATTATTTACGAGCATTTGTCTTGCAAATGATAAATATTAGGCAAATAAGAAAGAGAAAAAGTAACACTGTTTTTGCAAGCAATGTAATGACGTTTGTAATTTTCGTTCAATTTAAAAAAAATTAAAGATTCCCTTCATTTCCAAAAAAATAATGTAAACACAAAGAAATTACACACGCCATTACATTGCATGCAAAAAACAGTGTTACTATTCTGCTTTCATTTTTCTCTAATATTTATTATTTGCTAGAAAAACGTTAGTTAGTAATAGTGTAAACACCCTGAATATTTTTCGTAACTGTAAATATAGATGTACCTTATTAGAAACGTTCTTTAAACAAACATGGATCAAAAAGCATACATTTGTTTCTTTTAATAGTTTGTTGTCATATTCAGCAGATATATTGTTTTTTAGATCTTCGATATCTACTTCTTCTTCCTCTTCTTCTCCTCCTGTATTGTCACTAAGCGAAGCATTCAAATGCATTTGTTCTGATTCCATGTCTAACTGTGATTGTTTTGCAAGTATATTAAATATTTCAGGTGTCAGAGGATCACAGGAAACAACAGCTTCAAAAGTCGACAGTGCTGCTACACGAATTGTTGCATCTAAGATAATATAGAGAACTCAATGATTTTGTCATAATAAGAGGCAAACAATTAGAGGTGTACGAGAACCGAAAAATGTTTGGGCATCGAGACGAGATAGATTTTCGAAAATTTCAAAATGCTTGGGAATCCTGAATAAAATTCTCGACCCGACATTTTTGGGTTATAGCACACTTCTACAAACAATGCAATAATGTAAAAGTACCTTTGTGAAATATGTATGGCCTACAATTTCTTAACAATTTTGTAGCAAGTCCTGTTTTCAAACGTGCATATGGTGTACCTTGGATTAGTGCAGCAGCACATTTTAAAGCATGAGTTAAAACAGCAACATTTTTATCACTGCTTAACACCAAGGCTAATGTGAAATGTAATTCTTTAATCATCAGACCTACTGTACCAAAGAAAGTTATAAAAGATGTATGGTGAGTATCCTCTGCATGGGTCAAAAAAGATTTAGCATCAATGAGTAATTCAGTGAGAGTGCTCAGCATACTATGCTTTACTTTTGATACAGATTCTTTCAAAATACATCTTGTTAGTACCCTTGCATCGCTTTGTGACCCAGTGGCAACAATCTGTGGCCAAAATCCAAATATTTCACGGCTTTGTGAATTTTGAACAAGTACTTGCAATAAGTGTACAGCTTCTAATCTAACTTTAGAGTCTGCATACATAGAATTATTACTTTCAGTGTCCGAAGTATCAGAATCGCTGGAACACATACTAATGCTTTTACATTCTGTCACAATATTAATTTTCTGTTCTGTGCTTGGTTTCTTAACAGGTTGTCTTTTAATCTTTGTCTTATGATTCTTCAGATTCTTGCACTTGGGAATAATATGAACTTGTTCAGGGAGATTCATAGCTGCAGGTCGTAGAAGCTGTGGTTTTACAAGTGCATATTCCTTTATACCATAAAATAAAAATACTTGCACTACTCCAAAAATTTCACCCATAAAGTCTATGGAATGTGGAAGCTGTTTGTTTGCTACTATAATATAAAGTATATGTAAACACAAACTCAAGACCTACAATTTAATGTAATTCAATGTAACAGACAATTATAAATCTTATTCAACTTTTTAATATTACAGATTTACTACTTACTTTGGCATAAAGGAGTTTATTATCATTTAATTGTAGAGAAGATGAAAGGATATTTAGCATAATATTCTTAATGCAAAATATACATTCTTGATCAATGGAACTCCCATCAGATTTCTTCATTATAATTCCTTCTAAGCAACCAAGTGCATAATAATGAGTTTCAGACCATGGTAACTTGGATGAAGTTAAGTATTTCTTTAAGAATCTGTCATTTCCCAACAATAATTGTAAGTACTATAAAAGTAAATTACTTTACATGTGACATAATTGCAATTTTTAAAGTTAGCATGACGAAGAATAATATATTATATACTAAAAAAGATTATGCTTACATGATTAATATCTTTGAAATCAGCATTAATTAAGAGGTACTTCAAAAGGTTGACGACATCTTTGTGCGTAATAGGTGAAGCTGACTCCAATACATCTAAAATCCATTGTTTGACACTTTCGAATGTCTGATATTGAAGTTTTGCATTGTTTTGAATCAAATTGACTAAAAGTTTCGATGTACTTTGTATTAAATCTGTTTCCCTAGGTGTAGCAATTACACATAGTTGTTTAAACAACAATTGTAACATCTAAAACATTGAAATACAGTAAAACAATTACATACTTGAAACAATTTATTTGAAAGGATACGAAAAGATTGTCACAAATGTCACAAATTGAATATTACAATAATGTACATTACATAATATTGCTGTGCATAAATGTCTAATATTGATAACTTAAAGTGTGTTTTAAATCAACTCACATCGTTATTGAAACTAGTAACAAATCGATAATCGAGTTTATTAAGATCACAAAGATAATTGTTGACTAATTTTATTTCATTCTGTTTCTTTTTTGTCAACATAAGTAGTTTTTCTGCGATGAAAGTGAATTTGTCTGTAGAATTTGGATAATCGGCATGTGAGGTTGCCATTATTCACGGAAATATTTTAGAAGAAGTTACAGAGATAGAGGTTAACAGAAAATTGACAGTGTGATTAAGAAAATACATAAATACTCCAAAAATACATAATCCAATACTATGAGAATTTACATATAGTAGCCACAGCCACAGAGTATTCTTGTACATGAACGTAGTTATGACAGAGAGGAAAGGAGAGTGCTCATGGCCGGGTTTTCGTGATCTCACTTTTGGTCGCCCGCCGTTTTCAGAATTGCACAGAACCTGGGCCGTCTTTTCTGGATCAGAACCCCGGCCGTCTTTTAGCACTCTCATTTCCTCTCTGCTACCAAAATCCCTAAATTCCACCACATGGCTACGTAACAACAGCACCTACAATAACACTATTGATACGCACCACGCGGTGGATTCTGGTACTAATCTATCTTTATTTATATTGGATGTTTTAAATCTATGTGTATCCTTGTCCATGCATTTTATGAAATTCTGCTTCAGAGCAACAACTGAACGAGACAACGAGCTTCACATCACATAAATTTGACATTTTCGAGTGTGTGTACAGTGTACATATTCAACTGAACACATTGGTGAACAAAAGAAACGTATCTAGTCATAGTATGACTTTGAGCTAGAATTTCACGTTTGATAGTCGTGTTATTCAACAAGTACGTTGTAGCATCGTAGCAGAAGGATTTATCTCTTGTAAGAATAAATTCTAAGACTACCGAACAGTCAAAATAAATCATTCGTAATTTGTTCGAAAAATGGTTATTTTATTGGATTTTAGAAACGTACAATTCCATATTAAAAAAAAATTTTCGTCTACTGTGCCGTTACTATTTTGAAATGTATTATTTTGATTTTTTTACATAGCACACAAAATTATTTCAATTGAATTTCTTTTGTCGTTTGAACATGAATTAATGGATTCACACATGTTCCAATTTTTAGAGTGCAAGTGCAAATATTATTTAAACGGTATGGAAGTCGACGAAAACAATGCAGCAGCTCCATTAGAGACACCGATGGAAGTTGACGACGACAATGCAGAAAAAAATTCTGGTACCTCGACTAATCCTTCGAGCGCTATTAAAGTGATGGCATCTTCAGGCACTGTTGGATCTGTGTCGATTAGTCTTCATCCATTGGTTATAATGAATGTCAGCGAACATTGGACTAGACTTCGTGCTCAAGAGGGAACGGATCAATTAGGTAAATTTTTCAATGTTTTTTCTTATGAGAATTTTAGGAACCTCAGTTTTGCATTTGTCCTTATACCTTTGTATTTGCAGTATACGGCGCATTGATCGGTAAACAGAAAGGACGTAATATAGAAATCATGAATTCCTTCGAACTTATGTTCACATGCATTGGCGATGATGTTATAATCGACAGAGATTACTATAATACCAAAGAAGAGCAGTTTAAACAGGTGTTTAGCGAAATGGATTTCTTGGGATGGTACACAACAGGGGACATGCCCAACGAAAGGGACATTAGAGTGCATAAACAGCTTTGTGAAATCAACGAGAGCCCTGTATTATTGAAACTCGATCCCAGACCAAAAAATACAGACGTACGTATAGCGGATACCTTTGTTTTGTTTCTTGTTTTATAGCTGGTCTCAATCGTTTTTCACTGTGCATATTATAGCAATTGTCCGTCTCTATGTACGAATCGGTAATTGATTTGGTTAATGGGGAAGCTACCATGTTATTTGTCCCGTTAACTTATACGCTGGCAACAGAAGAGGCAGAAAGAATTGGCGTCGATCACGTTGCGAGAATGTGCAGCAACGATCAAGGAGAAAGCTCGTTGGGTAATATCGCGCAGGTTTATTTCGTTTTTGCGGTATGAAGCGACCAAAAGAATAACTTTATGGTGAATTTGTGTACAGTTGCGGAACATCTAACTGCACAGCACAGCGCAATAAAGATGTTGCACTCGCGGGTCAAATTGGTATTGAAATACGTACAGGCGGTACAGAGCGGCGAAATAAAGGGAAATCACGAAGTGCTGAGAGCCGCCTGTTCTTTGGGACATCGATTACCAGTTTTAAATAATCCAAAATTCAAAGCTGATTTTTATAATGTACGTATTTTTTTAAGCTTACGCTTACTCTTCCCAGGACGATTTCTTGTTTACAAATCTAATTCATCGTATCATTGACCTTTCAGCAATGCAACGATTTTGGTCTGATGACTTACCTTGGCATTATAACGAAAGATTGCAACAATATTAACCAGTTTGTTAATAAATTCAATATTTTGTACGATAGACAAGGCGCCGCGGGCCGTCGTTTGCGATGTCACTTTTTGTGATGAGTGAATAGAAGCCATTGTTTTTTTTTTTACGATTGTCCTTCTTTACTCCTTACACAATTGTAGTAAATATTTTCGAAATACGAAGAATCAAAACCGGTAAAGCTTGTCACTGGTGAGTAATTTGAATTCCATCATTGATTTATTGCCTCTTATATAAAGTAAAGTTCGAAAAATCAGTTGAATCATTGTACTGGTTAACACCTGACAAACAGCTAATCTATATTGTCATTGTTCTACGATGGTGGAAGACATGTTACGATCGTTACGTTATTGTGTTGTTTTTCGTTTCATTTTATTGTATTTTATTTTAGTTTAGTTTATTTTAGTACGTTATATTATATCCGACTTCAGACTTTGCATTTGTTGAGTTTTGGAATCTTGTATCGTCTCGAAGGTCACGTTACTTTCTCATTACATATATTTCATTCTTATTATTTACATGAACGTTGTGTATAAATTATATTTGATATAAAAAAGCAGCCTATAAAATACGACTAAAAATCTTTTTCTAAAAATCTATGATGTTATTACATAGAATACAGACGCTTTGATCCGACACATACAACGACTTTAAATATTATACTGTACAAAATATATTGTAATATATTGTGCCTCGTTAGTTATTGCAGGTAACCGTATCAAGTTACGTATTCTATACGTAAGAACATAAATCTGAATTGACTTTTCCCGTGAATAGACTATTAAATCTCTATAAATACTGTTAGGACAACAATGACAATATACACCAGAAAAATTCTATAACACAGTTGTTTTTCGTACAACCTGTAATAACAATTCTTTTTGACTTTGTTCGCGTGTATCGTTCGCCTAAAAAACTGTTTAAATCCTCGTTTGTATTTTAAGTATTTCTCTTTGTACAATGAATTGTGCGGCTTCGTTTGATATTGCATTGATATGAAACATTTGAAACCCACAGAGATCGCGAGACGCTTCCCCAGAATTTGTTCGTAAAAATGTTGGAAAATCATACGTAAGGTTTCTGCAACGGTTCTTGTACGTAAGTACGTCCCCCTGGAACGTTTCACCTGACCCTTCGTCGTTGGCCGTAACTTTGACCTTTTTTAGATTGCGAAAAAGAGGGTACCTATACACGGGCGGTCGGGAATAGGAGTTAGGACTAGGTGTAGGGGTCGTCGAGACGTTGTTGTGCTTGTTCTCTTCTGGCAAAAATCGTTTCAGACGTTCACACCAGGCTGTCCTCGATCATGGTAGCCAGAATGTCAACCAGAACGGACAGCATCGAGTCGGGCTAAGGACTCGGTTTGTCCATACCGATTATTTCCTCGAACAACGTATTTCTTCCCTCCATTCTATCCTCCATGATTTGCAGAGAAAATTTCAAGGTGGCAGCAGCTAGATCGCCGACCGACCAGTGCCTGTCCATTAGAACCCTGCTCACGGTATCTAGCTGAAGAATCGTTCTCTGTTCGATCACCAAAATCTTTCTCTGTTTCCGTATAGAAGGGAATAGGATGGGGGTTTGTTACCTTCGATAGCCTAGGATTCCCTGCTGTGTAGTAAATCAATTTCGGCACGCCCGCCAAAGATGCGGCAAGCCACTGAATAACAAGCTTTAACTGGGGGTCCCCTTTTAATCGAGATCCACATCCCCAGTTTCCAGTCACGATAGATAACAGTCCGCCGGATTGCGGACTACTGTCTCTTGGTATCTAAAAAATCGTGTTGGTCAATTTCAAGCGACATGATCGCGCAAAATACGTTCGCCCCGCAAAACGCAAACTAATAACAAGAAAAAATACAATTTTAGTAACCATAGAAAACGAGTATTCTCGACGAGTATTCTCGGGCAATGTTACTTTGGAAGGTATGGAAATGTTACACGTCAATTCAAAGTGAGAAAAGTAAAAGAAAATCATCAAGTAGAATGAGAGACAAATCATTAATCATTAGAGGTGTACGGATGTACGCGTCTGAAGCAATGCCTCCGGTTAGAGGCACAACTTTTCTTGTTATCTGACATGCAGCAGCGAGTGGTGGTCGGTTAACGTGCAGAAATCATCAAATTTCTATTTTGTTCGGTGTCAACCAATCGTATAAGTTCGAGCATTTGGAAATTTAGTTTGGTAAGCACAGCTGCGCAAGGGAGGGAGGGTGAGAAGTAGAGAGAGAGAGAGAGAGAGAGAGAGAGAGCAAACGATCTCTGGTAATAAATTGGAATCGGTTCATGCATTACATTTACGGAACAAGAGTTTACGTATACATGTGTAACAGAAAGTTTGCTCACGTCAAGTGTAACATGCGATTCGAATTCTTGCGCAAGTTTATCCTTTATGGGTCCAGATGTACTTAAAGAAACAGGATTAGACAGATACACGGTAGTCTCGTCATCGACCAATGTTTGAAAAACCTCGGACGTGAACGTTACCGCTCTAAGCTTTTTACGTTGGATATCCTTTACTTCTTTCGACATCGTACGATTACTTAAAGCGTCTTCGTAATACTCTACGTCTTCGGGTTCTGAGACCTGCGTATTTTAATGATCTGATGAGACTTGGCTACGCACGAAAAAAATTATATATCTGGGATACAGCATTAGTTTTCAGTTTGTCTCTCATTCTTCGACGACGCGATCGATTCAAATAAAACAATCTTACGATAAACGTAAATGTATTTAATTCGTTGGATGTGTAGGTTCGTGTGCGTGTGCGTGTCGTGTGTCTGCGCGCGCGTGTGCATGAGCGCGCGTGTGAATCTGGAAGTATGGGGTATGGGGTTGTGTGCGTAAAGACGCGCGAGTATCTTTTCGTTCGACAATGTTATCGTAAATAGATCGGATGTGATTTCGACTGAGAAAAAAAAGCAACTTGTTTCTTACTGATTGCTGTCTCCTATTTTTTTGACGGGCTAGCTCTAAACTCAAACTTCTCACGGCCAAAGCTAACTTGTGCCTTTGATTTACGTCGACTGAATCAATGAGGGGTTGAGGTTCACCCTCCTGTACCGGGACGCCAGCAAAAGATTCGCTGAGAGCTCTCTTTAACAACGAGCCCGCGAATCTAACTACCGCCCTGTCCCTCGCGTCTAATTCACGCGATTCGTCCGCCGCTATGGGATCCTCTAACCATTTTGCTAGTTGCTCGTATACTTCCTCGAGCTCCGAACAAAAATCTGAACGCACGAAGAGTCAAGTCGGTTTCACTCGTTATATTTAGACAGTGACGAAAGATATATTATTCAACGAACGCAGAGAGAAGCGTTTCGTAATACTTGCCAGAATTGTATTCGGTACTGAAACTGTATCTACTACTAGCGCTCGTGTCTCTCCGTTGAAGCGCCGATTGATTCTGCCGGAATCTGCCCAGCCACTTTTGCTCTGCTTCCAGCGATTCCTTCAGAAACTCCTCGTCGACGGTTTCGTCCCGGAGAACGAAACCTCTCGAACCACCCCTTTTCACCCTGGAACATGTTCCTTTCAAAGTATCTCGGTTACTCTTCGCGAGAGCGAGCGCACGCACACGCAAACACCTACAATCAGGAAACAAAAAGAGATCGGGGGGGGGCGGATAGAAAGAGAAAGAGACTCGCTTACTTGATATCTTGATCGTAAACGTGACTTCCGGATACGCTTATCCCTACCGCGTAGCTACTCTCTCCGGACGACGTGTTCGAAGAGGCTGCACCACCGGTGGCTGTACTCTCGCGTTTCAAAGCTTCCCTTAGACGCTGGGCAAACGTCCCTCTCCTCTCCGGCGTGTCCAACTGGCTGCTGTACCGCTTGCTCAACCTTTGTTCTTCCTCCTCTAAACACGGTTGGATCGCGTCACCGTGAGTTTACTCGTCAAAATGTCAGTCTCGAGAATCACCTACCTGGATCTTCCTCTATCGTGTCTTTCGCACTGTGGAAGCTATCCGTGCTCTGACTGTTGCAGCTGCTGTAAACCGACATCTGACCGAGCGATTTCCGCGTCACAGGCAAAACTTCGCCGCTCGAACCGAGAACTATAAATCGATTTCTTCTACTCGCGCAGCTTGCCTCTTTGAACGGCTTGTGAGGGCTCGAGGATCTCACGGATTTTCCGTTCGGCCTGCCGTGAACCTCTGTCGAGGCACTATCCTCGCACTTGCTCCGTTCGGTCGATATCCGTTCGGACTTTTCTAAAAAAACATTGCGCGATGATCGATTCGATTCGGTTTTTCTTGTTTCGGTACCTTGTTTCGAGTCACGATTCGTGGGCACTGGCTTGTCGTCGGCGTCCGTTTCCGGCGGAGTGCTGCTGAAGCTCTCTCCGATCGGCGACAATCTGCGAGAGCTCAGTGCACCGTCCGGATCCATTTCCGATTTGCCGATGGGATCCGTTGGACTGCTCGGCACGTATCTCTGACGAAATCCTAGCAAAGATTTGTTCATTTCTCGCAGCACATTGTCCTCTTCGAACTGTGCTAGGGGCAACGTCGAGTAGTCCTCCGGATCGATGCAGCAAACCGTAACCTGTCGCGTTCAACGAAAATCGAGCAAAGTTTGTTGTAGCTCGTAATGTCGTAATCTCGTAATCATCTGGTAATAAACTGTCCGGCCTCGGCTACTCTACCGTCTAGCTACTCACTACATTCGGTTTCGACAGAGCTTCGAACGTTGCTCTGTTGCGAGGATCGTTTATTCGAGACAAGTGCCTAACGCCATCGACTATCAGGGCTTCGTTGTCCTCTAGAGCCTCAACAGACAGTATCGCTGCAAGCATCTCGGGATGGGTGGCTATCTAAACGCAACAGAGAGACGATTATTCAAATGTTCTTGGTTGCTCGCGCGGCCGCGTTCTGTTCCCATCTTGTACAAATGATACGATACAACACGGTACGATACGATAAACCGCGGTTTACGATCGGAGTTAGGCTCGTCACGCGGTTGCCTTCAATTATTTACATGTACAGTTTCTTGCGTAACATCACCGTCAAGCACGCCGCCGCCAAACTTCGCGCTCGCGAAGCAAACGCGCAATACTTTCGTTTCCGGTTCCACTCTCTCCAAGCGACCCTCGTGCCTTATCATCAGCGGACAGAGAGGCACGTTGCTCTCCAGCCAGTCCTCGATGGTTAGCCATTGTTTGGACGACATCACCTGGCGATTTCAGATTTTCTTTTGTAAATACATAGCTTCGTCCGACGGTCCAACGGGACTACGGAAGAAGTAGCATACCTGTCTGGAGATCACCAATTTACCGTCTAACGCGCTCTCCATCTCGAGGTAGTCGTAGTAGTGAAATATACTTCTCAGCTTAGCTTTCTGTCCGTTACTGGAAACCATTCGAATTATTCTTCCTTCTTCGATCGATTTTCGTATTTCTAATCGTCCAGATTCGTTAATCGCGAGAGAGTAGCTTACTTTCGTAGATGCTTGAAGAAGTTGGTGAAATTGAAGTCGCGCAAGGTCGGGTGCGTTTTCGTCGTTCTCTTCGGGTACGTGGAAAAGAACGCGTTCGCGATCAAAGAGGAGACGAACCCGTAGCTGTATTCGACGCAGTCACCTGTGACACGTGTATTTCCGTGTTTACGTATTCACTTATGTATACATGCATGTACATATATGTTGATACGTGTTCCGAAATACATATTATACTTTGGTTTTTAGTTGTTTACCTTGTTGCTGGAGACTGAAGTGCAAGCCCTGCGGGGGTTTGCAGCTCCTCAACGCTTTCGCTCGCTCCACCATCCGCGGTATAGTCTTCGCGAGCACGTGTTCCCGCTCCGCCGAGTCAAGATCGCTTTCGAGGAACGCGATCAGCTCGGAGAACTGCTCGGGATCTTGGGAGTCCTCCTCGGGATCGAGACTTATGCTGAAACACCCGAGAGCATTATGCTATCTCTTAGAATAACGCTTTCACTCGCTTTATTGTTATCGAAACGATCAGCGATCGCAGGATTGTTACAACGGAGGTACAGTCATATGTATGTATGTATGTAAGTATGTATGTATGTATGTATGTATGTATGTATGTATGTACAATGTGAAACACAGAACACATAGTGGATGTGGTTTGTTCTTATATCTGTGCATAGGTCTGCCGCGTAAAAGCATTCGCAAGGGGTACATCTTTTACTTCTTATTTAATACTGGAAGACAATCTGGATCGAATACCTTTTCAGCGAGCACTGTTCCTCGCGTCTTTTCAACAGCATGCGGCAGAAAAATCGAATTCGTTAATGGTTGGTATTGTCGGTTCTACAACCTTTTTTCTATCGGCCACAGTGTATCTACGAGCTATCGACATCGAACGACATTGAAAAAACTGCCGAATTGCCAAAGGGGTTGATTAGAATCCCTAAAGAATTTCGACAATTGTAGTTACAGACATGTTCTACGAGTACGTATACCCAAAATTTCAAAATTTTCCGAGCGTCCAGGTTGTTGGGAATCTTCCCCCGAGAATAGGCGTGGCTTGGTTGCTCATAACTCATAACGGGGCCAGAACATTGGCACGCGGAGCAATCCGCTGCCGTGCCTGCACCACGCGTTCCCGTCCGTTATAATCTTTGACTTCGACTAGATATGCAATAGTATGCAAATCGACGAACATACTTACTTGCACATGTCGTGCAACCGCTGCATCGCCTCGACGAGATTCTCCGAGTTTCTGGCAGCAGCCGCGCGATCCAGTTGCTTGACTACGGCCGGCCACCATGGCAGATCGCAGGGTAGCATCACCAGAGCCATATTCGCCGCTTCACCGTCCACGAAAAACGTAACAGACGATTAATATTTGTAAAATCGCGGAGTCAGATGAAACACGACGATTATTTGTCGAGCAATCGGCATGACGCGTCCTATTTTCGTGCGTGTCGCGCGCGTACCGATTTACTCGCGAGCAACAAGCAACGAGCTTCGAGCAGCGGGCACGAGCCAGCCGGGGCAACGTGTTCGTTGTTTCAAGTAAACGGCATAAATACACCGCCGCACCTCGGCTCATCACGCCTCGTCCCTTCTCGTCTTGTCTCGTTTCGTGTCGTCTCGTCTCGTTTCGTTTCGTTTCGTTTCGTCACGTCTTGCTTCGCGCCCAACTAAATAGATCGCCAGTCGACGAACCGAATTTCAAACGTACAGGAAATGTTTTTGGCAATAAGCTCATTTCGACGAGATCTGCCTACACCACGCGGAGATCTACCTGGGTAGGGCGAGTACGATACATCGATTAACATAAGGACACTTGTTGTGCAAATTCTGCATCGATCTCGATCTCAGTCCCGATCCCAATCCCAATCCTGTACTCGGAAAAATAATTCTACCATCGCAATAGTGGTATATGTTATTATTAGGCATCTGCTGTACGCGTCGATGCATCGTCGTTAGCAATAGTAACATATTATTCTAAGGCCGGTAATGGTGGACGAATACGACAAGATGAAGTTTACAGAATAGCCAATTTGTTCGTGCGTCCTTTTGACCGCATCCTTTTAAACTCGAAACGAACGCGGGAGCTGCAACCTGCAACGCATCCACAACGAAGAGGGTGCGCGTACTTATACGCACGAATTGTAGCGTAAAAATACGCGTTCCATGCTGATAAAATGAAACGAGGTCTCACGGGCCGCGTAACTCGATATACCTTTTATCCTTCGCATAAAAATACATATGATATTCTCTGGACGAGCTCATATCCTCTCTTGGTCGAAGGCTCGACGAGCGATCGTTATCTTAGTTAATGTTGCCGTTCGAATGGAAAGAAAAATAACAACACAGTTTCGTGATTCGCGTCTCGCGACGCTTGAAGCGGATCGATCGACGTCGTCGGTGATCCGATCGTATTTTCGTAGAACGTTGGATCGGGTCTAGCGGCGACGTCGACGAAAATAACGAAGAGGTGCGCGAACGAGTCCAGAGTCTAGGGACCCCACGCAATTCGTAGCTCGTAGCTCGTAACTCGAATCTGTTCGTGCGCCTGTCAGAAGGGGTTGTCCGATCTGGTTAGTAACCTCTCGACACGAGGAGAGAGTATAATTAGTTCGTTTGTAAGCAGTCGGCTAGAAAACCGAACGCTCGGCGAAAAGGGAAATGGTAGGCGAGAAAGATATACATATAAATGAAAAGAGGAGGGGAAGAAAGTGAGACAGAGTGAGTGAAACAAGAGAGAGAGAGAGAGAGAGAGAGAGAGAGAGAGAGAGAGAGAGAGAGAGTGAGTGAGGGGGGTGGAGAGAGAGACAATGTTACGGTCGATTTAAAGCAGAATTAGCGGAATCACCTAATTTGTTCGATACACGTTGTCGATCAGCTGACGCGATCGAAGCGTGAACGAAGGAGTCACATCTTAAAGTATGCCATTGCGTCAACGGACATGCTGTAAGCCGCACGCTACACACGCTGCACACGCCGCAAGCCGCTGCACGTTTCACGCCGTTCCTCGAAGTCACTCGTAGGATTTTCGCTGACTCTACGGACCGTGTCAAAACACCGGCATGGACGATCGATCGCACCGCGCGGCAAGAGGAGATCTTTCTTTTCGAATGTTTCGGCCGTGTCGATTCTTTCGGAAGACAAGGTTCGACAACCCCTGAACGACGAGGCAACTCGAGACAACGTATACGCGACACGAGAAACGGTGGAAAACGTTGGTGCAGGACGCGTTCGGCTCAGCCCGCTCCACAGCTGTCGCGAACGCGTCGAATTGATCGGCACGCGATGCCTGGGACCCGGACCAACGACCGAATCGAATCCACGTTCGTGGAAGTAGGTGGTGAGAAGTGGTGAGAAGCGGCGAGAAGCAGCGAGAAGCGACGAAATCTACCAACGTTAACTGGTACCGTGGTCGTCGCGCGCACCCGATTGATGCTTTTCTCGATACATACTTTGTCCACGAGCCGCAACCCGTCGCTTGGCGTTCTACACGCTATTTATAGAGCGGCGCCGGCGCCCTGCCAAGCCCTATATAGAATTTTTCCGAGGGAATTTCTCTCGCGATTGCAATGTTCCGTAGGTAGAGCGTCCTCGCGACGCTTCTACATTAGCCGCGCGTGTCCCTTTCGGTTCCGGTTGGATTACACCTGTTCCACCGACGATCTCGTCGGTGCCTGTTCGCAGAAATCCGACCGACGCGACGCAACGCGACGGGTATACGATTGGTCATCCTTGGATGTTGATACCAATTAACGATACGAAGCCATTCTACGTTATCGACCGTCGGTAAGGAGATTATCGACACCGCGCGAGAATATGACAGATGCGCGACGTTTGACGAGCGGTTACGTGGTCGGATTCTTCGGAGTTACACTCGTCTGGGATTATGCCTGGCTGCTTTGACTTACAATTAGCGACGCCCTCGTATTTTCCGCAGGCTTTCCAAGGTACAGAATGAAAAATTTCGGATACGCAACCTCCTCAACCGACAATAAGTATACGTATCTACATTGAGTTGGATGCACGGCCGCGCATCGATCGATCTACGATCTCGATGGAGCTAACAAGTGTCAGGGAAAGGCAAATGTAACACATCGTTACATTTTATAAGTCTGTTGATCGTTCATTCAACGTTTAAATTAAAAAATCTGTTGTAATAATAGTCTATACCGACATGCTGTACGGACAATTATACTATTAGGCCTGATTAGGCGATTTTCTTCTCCGCCTGCGAGTATGTTACCCTGCACCCATGAATCCAGCAGGTGTCACCATCTTACGGAATAATCGAATAATTCACCTGCTGCTAGTAACCGAAATTCAGCTAAGTATTCGAGCGACAACAAGTCTCGAACACGCTTCGTAAACACAGGATCATCGACAACGATTACCATCAAGTATAAACGAATATTCTTGCCGCAAAATTCGCGTTTCCCCAACGCGATCGAACGTCGACACACGCGTTATCTTGGCTGACACCGGGACATTTGTTGGCGCCCCACCCCCCTCATGTATTTTGTATCGACGAAAAATAATCGAAACAACGAAAGAATATGATTGTATATTCGACTTTAAGACGAACGATTTTGCTTCGGATAATACGTTACCGCAAAACGAACTCTGTAAGATTCGTAGTTTTAATCGAGTGTTCTTTGTTTCTATTACAAATGGAAATAGTGGAAGGAAAAGGTGGTGGTGGTGGTGGTTGTGGTTGTGGCGCCGACGGTGGCGGCGGTAATGGTGGCGACAAAGGAGGGGAACAGGTAGGCACAGGAGCGTATTATACGTCGGCATCGCGTGGCTGTGTTCGAACGGTGTCTCGGAAAGAGCGATCGCGTAAACAGCGAGACGCAGCGGCGAGGAAGGAGGTGGACTGGAGGAGTTTTCACGTCGGTTCAGTGAGCTGACGCACTTCGAACGACGCTCGTCGGCAACGGTGCGATCCGATCCGATCCGAGCCGAGCCGCAACGTCCAAAAATGGCGTTTCTCGCGGTTCTCGCGTAGCTCGTCGCAACACCACCATCGAACCGTGTATCCTTTCGGTATCGTGTTAGCGGCCGCAAAGACGAGACCAGCGGGCTTCGTCCGACAGGAAATCGTCGCTGCGAGCTGCGAGCTACGAGCTGCGAACTGGGAATTGCAAACTACGACCTGCGAACACCGTGCAGGGTCACTTCGTTCCCAAGAGGCTCGCCCAGCGGACAAACACCGACGTAAATATCGCATCGCATGCCAGGCATTGTTTCATCCTCGAACATGCGCGAGTGAATGTACACGCTTGTCGCGAGCAAAAGCATTTTCAACTCCGTGGTTCCGTGTGTACTTCGAACAATTGGTTTCCTAATCGCGCCCTTTCGACAAGGACTCCGATTGGCCGGTTCGTCGACGGATGACCAATCGACGCGACGCGACGCGAGGTCTCGGCAGGAGTCGCGGCTCGCTACCTATTATTCCTCGAAAGATCAACGTTCTCGTACAAAGAGCTCTTCTCCGCGGCTAATTGATATCCAATTAGCTGCATGCCGTGTACCGTGTGCCGTGTGCCGTGTGCCGTGAGCCGCGAGTCGCGTGCCGTAGAATCTAGTGCTCGTACATCGCTGCCACCTCGTAGAAACACCGTCCAAGAGTCGACCGATCGATTGCGGAAAAAAATTTGAATAGCGGTGAAAGTGGCGGCTATACAGCCGAATTTTGTGCGTGCGTACGCGCGCGTATTCGCGCCAACCGATACGTCTTTCCGTTTTCCCACGAAAACTTCCAGAAGAGTTTCGCTTTTCATCGGGTTCCCGTAATTAGACGAGTTCCCGCGGTTGTCGAACCGATTGCGTCGCAATCGCTTCGATCGCGATCCTGGCGAGAACGTCGAAATCGTCCAAGTCGTTGAGGCATTAGGGTCTGTTACCTTCATCGGAAAATCGTTTTTCTTTTGCACGGCGCAGCATCCAAATCGGATCTCGATCGTAGGAAATCGTGACTCGCGATCCGTCTTCCCTCTCGATTCCTCTCGCTGGACAATTTTAACACGCTTACGCAAGCTTCGCCGCTCGGACAAGGTTTTCAGGTGACAGTGATGTCATGGCATGGCATGGTATAGCACAGCATACCGTGGCGTAGCGTGGACAAGTAACGCCTTCGACACGTGTAACGCATCGTTCGAGTCGAAGATGATCGAGTCGCGTCACGATCAGATTTTTATCCGCATCACGACACTCGGAACCCTCATCTACGCTTACACTCGCTTATACGAAATTGTTTAGACAATCTAGACTCGAATCGAATCGAATTTTGTCGTCCGGTTTTCTACATTTGAGACGAGACATTTACGACATTCGTGTCTCCCACAAATTTCATTATTCTCGCAAAACGAAATGACCGATATTCATCGAGTACAACCTGCGAGACTCGATAGCACACATTGCGAAAAAAGTCCATACGTTTAACTACGAGAACGAACTTTGAACTGGTTGGAAATGGGGTTTCAATGTTTTCTATCGTAATCTCGTAAGAACGTCTCGCCGACTCCCAAAGTCGGTAGTACGGGACAGTGAACTAGGAAAACAGCATTACATTATCGTTGCTTCGTATCCAGAATACTTTATGAGAGTAATAAAAACTGGCTAATTCGTAGGTGCGTTGTTGTTGCAGCAAACAAGCGACGCGTCGTCGCCGCGCCGCTGCTGTCTTGAGAATAGCGTGGCGATACAGCGCGCAGCGGTGCGGTGTATCGTTTCTACGCTTTCTTGTTTCCTTTCTCTTGGCTGTAACTGTAAAATATTCAATGAATTCGAATGTAAAGCAGGCGGGCGCGTATCTCGCAACGCGCATCACGGCGATTTTTAAGGACGCGAAACCTAAAATGCAGCCGAGCGTCGGCGAACGATGCTGTAGCAACAGGTGTCCGCAGCAGACACTTTCACCGCGTGAAACTTTTTAGCCAACTAATCTTCCCGCGTGACGAGAGTATCGCGATTAGTCGGACGAATCGGCCTCGCGAGGAGAAAATCGCGTGCAGTTTCGAAGCTTCCGGGATAATCGATCGAGTACGGTATACGTATGTGCCGGCAACGACTTTAGATCGCTTCTCCTCCCGCCTTTCCTCTGGTCGCGTCGCCGGGACCGTTTGATCCCGTGGCTCGTGTCCAATTGTCTCGTCGATTACTCGTTTCACGCGTCAATGTTCCAGCGATGGTCAGTTTTTCGTTTCTTACATCTTATCATGCGTTTAATCGTTATTTTCGCGGTTTTCATTTCCGAATCACAATATACACAGAAAATAGAACTGAAACGAGAAAATCGGCAATGTATCGTGTCAGGATCTCGATGCAACTGTTTCCGAGGTTAAATACACAAAAAGATCAACGAGAAACGACAGATTTCATTGTATCGTCGGCGAATACGTCTCGTTACGAGTTCCATTTTCCGTGTATACGTACGAGTATACGTTTTGTCGCGTCGAAGCACCCTCCTTTGTAGATGTCCGAACGAATACCGGAACTTATCGTGGAATTTTGTAATGAAAAGGAAAACAGAGGAGCCAACGACGCATGCCAACGAAAAATGGAACCGACGGAGCAATTACGACCGGAGCAGCTTGTGGGCTTGGTGGCGCGGTCCGCGGAGGGCACGGCGGCGAAAGGAATGCCGATCAAAGGACACGAGGACCTCTGGGTGGAGATTCAGGCGAACACGTTCAGGAACTGGGTGAACGAGCACCTGAAACACGCGGCCGATGCCGCCGACGGACCGGTGATCGATCTCGCGGAGGACTTCCGGGACGGCACGCGGCTCTGCGCTCTCGTCGAGGTGTTGACCAAACGCCGGCTGCCTAGGTGGAACCCGAGGCCCGCGAATCAACACCATCACCTGGAGAACGTGTCGACGGCGCTGCAAGCCATCGAAGCTGACGGTGTCAAGCTCGTCAATATCGGTGAGTGGACGATCTCGTTTCTCCCACGTTTTCAACCCGTTTTCAGTCCGTTTTCTACCCACCCTCTCGCCAGCCAACTACGATTCATCGCATCTCCTACAGCAAACGGTTATCTCCTCCTAGGCAGGTGTACATAATTACCCAAGCTATTCTTCGAATGACTTCACTAGCCGTTACGTCGTCGTCGTTATGTTTCGCAATTTTCATCCGTGACGCCTTCATAGATAATCAAGCGCCACGGATAACCCACGTAGAAACCGTTTGGTTTAGTTAAGTTTAGTTTAGATTAGTTTAGTAGTCGAGTATACCGGTCGCGAATAGAAAGAATAGCTATCCGCCGCGAACAACGAAAACGGGGCAACGAGAACGGGTTTATCATGGTTCTTTCTGTAGAATCGTTGGAAAAAAGAGGGCTCCTTGACGAATAGAGCGCGAAGTCACGATACCGAGATTCGTGGGCATCTCCGATTACGTGGGCGGAGATGTCTGGATCCATTCGGCTCTTTGCTCGACCCTTTCTTTCGTTTACTCGCGGCCGACAACGTTCCATTCGAGCTAGCCGATTCGTTTCAAAAGCTATCATACGTTATACAAAAGAATATTTTGGCGATGCTTGCTCCTCGATCGTCGAAAACCAGCCGAATGCGAGGCATGGGGCGTCCTCGTGGCCTGACTCATGCCGCTGGTTACTACTTGGAACGCGATACCGTATCAGAGTAAATAGTTGACTGTGAATCGACGGGGCATATCGACGAGCTGCATCGTGTTGCGTCGCCTTGCAATCTCGGTGCATCGCATCGCATCGCATCGCGCGAACGAGCGTTCGTTCGTAACGAGCAAACTGTAATAACGTCGGTCTGGAACGCACCGCACCGGTTACGCGTCAACATCGAAAATATATGTATAGCTGTTACGTCACGGATCGCAAATCGGACTTCGAGGTCGTTGCCTTTCTTGCGCTCTATCGGCGCCTACGAGACTGCCCGACTACCATTATGCGATTACGCTCGTGCAACGCGCTGTCGACTAAATAAATTCTCGGTGAACGAGCGAAAGAGCGAACGAGCAAGCGGCAACGCGATGCATCCTCGATAGTAAACCGCATTTCGAGCGCATCTGGTCCGCGGCGCGCCGATGCGAACCGCGACGAAAAATCCTAGGGGATTATCGACGATAGCCTAAGAAAAACGAGCGTTTGATTAATTTGTTTCTTTTCCTTGACGCCTCGTTCTTTTCGCAGGCAACGTGGACATCGTGAATGGAAATTTGAAACTTATCCTCGGCTTGATATGGTCGCTCATCGTTAGGTACCAAATAGGCAAGTCCAAGTTCCCTCCAAGGAAACTCATGCTCGCATGGCTCAAGGTCAGTACACGTAATTGCACCGTCGACCTTGCCGCATCGCGCTCGTGTTCGCGCGAGCGCGAGTACGAGCACGTTCGCGCGCTTGCGACCACCTTCGTGATCCCGATCTGGAAATAAGCACATGTACACCTGTATATGTAACGAAATCTCCGCGGGAAGCAACGCGATTCGCCGATTCATCGATTCTTTTTTCAGGCCGTTCTACCGGAATGTAGAGTGAACAATTTTACGACGGACTGGAACTCCGGCGTGTACCTGAGCGCGTTGCTCGATTATTGCCAGCCGGGTCTACTCCCTCACTGGCGTCAGCTGGACTCTACCGATAGGTACGAAACGGTTAGGTTCGAAACGGTTTCTCGTGTACATGAGACTTTTTCTGATCGCAGCGTGTACAATTGCCGAAAAGCCATGGAGATCGCGAAACACGATTTCGATATACCGATGGTACTCCAACCGGAGTACCTTGCGTCACCATATTTGGACGAACTATCGGGAATGACCTACTTATCCTACTTCATGAAGGAAGGCTCGCCCGGTTTTCATGCCACGTTACGGTGGGTCAACTCCCAATCGCCTCGTCACACCGTGCAGAATTTCACGGTGAGCAGCGTGTACTCGCTAAGCGCGATCGCTATTCTTGACGTATCGCTCTGACAATGGAATCAGACGAAATCGAAATCTTTTGTTGCAGACCGATTGGAACGACGGCCGAGTTCTCTGCGGCATCGTGAGGAATTTGGGCGGACCGGCTCCGGCTTACGAGAAAATCGACCTTGACCCTGCCGCATGGGAGCACAACCTTCAAATGGGTAAACGGAAATGTCGATTTGTCCACTCCGCTTGGTTCGCGGTAAACGCGATAGGCGTGTGATCGGCCATCATGTTTACCAAAATTATCCGATTGAAAAATCGAATCGTTCTCTCGCCAAACTATTTATGTACACGGTTCTGATCGGTATGAAAATATCGATCGAATCGTTTCCAAGTCCACCTTCGACCGCGTCGAGACCGAATGAAATCGTACTTAAATGGAAAATGCTCGTTTCCGAGCTTTCGTTGAACGACGCGACGCACCGATCGGCAAGGAATACCCTTGACCTCGACGCGAATACATCTCGCGGTTCGATCACAAATGACGTAAGGCTGGCTTTGTATATTCTCGAAGGTATCGACGGAGGCAAGAAACTAGGCGTGGAGCCGATTCTCAAGGCGAGAGACATGGCAGACCAGAACGTGGAACATTTAGGCGTGATGGCGTACGCGGCATACTTTCAGTGGGTGAAGCCTCGCCCTCAGGCCAGCAAACAAATACTCGTCCACGTGGACAGCACTTCCGCCAGAGTGCAACAACCGGTTAGTCGAATGATTGTTCTCTCTTGAAAGATTCGCCGACGAGAGCATTTCGGACGCGAACCGTGCCCTTTTTCGCACAACGTTTCAACATCTTGCGAGCGTAGAGCTTTCAATCGCTTCAGCTACATGGCGAAACGCATTTACCGATACGTTAGCTCTCTCGCGTTCCGATCCGTCGCGTCGCCTGGGATACCGAGAAGAGAGCACAGATACTATACAATCAACGATATAATCTCTCGGTTTTGTGTCGACGCGACAAGAAATCTCCAAATTCTCGTGCTCACGATTGCTCCAATTCGCAGGCGCATTTCAAGCTGGAGTTGCTTACCAAAGAAGCAAACACGAGGGAGGTGCGCGGCGAAGTAATCGGTCCGAGTGGACGAATCGAGTGCAGGCTCGCGTGGAGCGGGATCCACGGGAAGGGGACATTCGTCCCCACGGAAATTGGAATGCACAAGGTACGACAGCACGACACCACCGGCGTGGCGCGTTGTCCGCTGTCCGCTATTCGCTATTCGCGTACTCTATCGGTGCGTCTCGTGTTTCAGCTGATGGTGTACAACGACGGCGAGCTGGTCGACGGATGCCCCTATTACTTTCGAGTATTACCTTCCCTGACGAAAATCAAAGCATCCGGCATGGACCCCTGCGCTATAGGATCCATCGTTGAGGTTCTAGTCAACAGTTACGGTAAAAAAAAAAACGCGAACGCGAACCGTCATGTTGTACATACAAGCGCGACATTCACCCCTGTACGTCGAAGCGTATGCTGGTAACGATCCGATTTTTCAGGAACTAGTCATGACGGCATCGACGTGACCGCATGGTCGCCGACTGGCAGATCCCTGCCGTGTCCGGTGAAAGAGAACGACGGTGTGCACACCGCGACCTTTCAACCGGACGAGACAGGAGAGTGGAGCATCGCGATAACTCACAAAGGAAATCATATACAAGGCGGACCCTTCACCTGCTTCGTGTTCGATCCGAACGGTATAAAGGTGCGTCTCTTTGTTATTTAGGATATTTCAATTAGATGGATAGATTCTGATCGTACGGTATTTTGTCAGCTGCTCGACACAGAGGGCGCCATTCCCGGGCAACCTTTTTCGTTCATCGTGGACGCGACAGGAACCGGCGGGCTCGGCGACGTTATCGTGGACCTGGTTCACGACAAGCAGTCCGTACCGTTCAGAATGGAGGATTACGGCCACATGAGGTACCAAGTCTCCTTCGTCCCGTCCGATTCCGGGAAATACAGAGTGTACGTTTACTTCAACGGCTCGGATGTCCGAGGCTCACCGTTCTCCATCCGAGTGGGGACGCAAAAAGGATCGAGGAGGTCGAAGGAGTCAACGTCCAGCCTCGAAAGATCGAAACTGTCCTCTCTTGAAAGACGGATGAACGGTTTGAACGTGTCGGTCGGAGTCGACCGGACGAGTCCTGTCCAGAGGCCCTACTACAAGTCCCCCAGCCCTACTCGACACGTCGTTCACGATTATTCTCCTCTGCAGCAGACCACCTCGACCTACAAGACCACCACCACGAGCAACTACTCGATGGAGAATTCGAGCTCAACGTACCATCACGCGTCCACGTCGTTCGATCGCACTCGATCGCCGAGTCAGAGTCAGAGTCAAAGTCAGAATCAAAATCAAAATCAAAATCATAATCAAAATCAAAGTCAAAGTCAAAATCAAAATCAGAATCAGGATCAGAATCAAAGTCAGAGTCATAGTCTCGCCTCAGCCCCGCGGAACCTTCACAGTCCCTCTACTATCAAAGAGACGAAGGAGATTTACTCGAGCAGTGTCTACACTCAGTCCAGATCCCCCACCGTGCAGAGCCCCACCCTTCTGAAGGAATCGAAGGACGCGATATACTCGACAAACAGTACGGCGAACAGATCTCGCTCTCCGAACCCGAGTCCGACGGTCCTAACCCACGGATCGAGGTATTCCCCGGTGATCAAAGAATCCCGAGACATCTACAATTCCGGATCATTGAAGAGGTCGAGCAGGTCGCCGAATCGCAGCCCCATGGCGTTTCGCAGCGCGACGCAGAGTCCGGTCAACAGAAGTTTCAGTCCGAGGAGCAACGAGAGGGACAACGGATTAGGCAGGAGGAGCTCCACGGAGAACAACGGAGCGATCGACACGAGCAGCAACGTTAGAGTATCGTCTATGGTCGGCGGGACTTCTCGACGCGACTCGTGGGACGCCATCGAGAAGACGAAATCGCTGCTGTCCTACGGCAGTTTGGAGTCCCTCGCGAACCTTGCCAATAACTCGGCCTCGCCCGAAGTCACCGCGGCGAACAACCATAACTACTTGAACAACAACTACAAAAATACTTCGAGCCGGAACACCTCTTCGTCGCACGCTCATACCGCCAGCTACTCGAACTTCGCGTCGACACAGAAGTACAGCAACGAGAATCAGAACTCGCGAACCCAGACCCAGACTCACGGTATCTTGAAAAACAAGAACAACAATCATTACAAGACCATGGACACCACCGACGGCGTGCACGATCGCTACAATGCCACGAACAACGGAGTCTCCGGATACGGGAGCACGCAGAACAAAATCTCCGCCCTCGTCACCGGAAACGCCCTCGAGATGCTTCCGATTCACAGACCGACCACTTTTACCATCGACCCGAGCGTCGACCCGAGTAGTGTCATGGTCAGCGTTTCCGGTATGTTTGTTAGTTTTGTTTTTTCGACGAATCTTTAACCTGTTGCGCTACAATTATTGACATCGTCGCGCCGTTTAACATTTCTTAAGAAAAACAAACAAACATTTCTATCGATAAACGGAAATATAGGAAAAATGGAATTTTTGTCGAATCATAGATACGTTACGAAGCGAATGCGCGACCCGCTCGAAACGGGCCAACCACGTAGGTGTAGATAGGTACCTGTTTACCTTGTCACTTTTAGGGATTAGGAATCATTTTCGTCTCGATAAGCGCGACGGTCGGTTGTCTCGTGTCAGTTTCCTCGGTAACTACTCTCCAATAAAAATCGAATTTTCTTGTCGGTCGACAATGTTGTCCCATAGGTACCTAGGTTGATTCGTACGCGTACTTTGCGAATATCGAGTATATATATCCAACTATAGTTTAATCCGACAATGAATTCCAGGTCCAAACGGAAAGATAATACCGTTGCAAAAGTCGACTCTTCGCGGTTTGACGTACGCTGTGACAGCGGAGGATGTTGGCGAGCATACGATTCAGATATTGGTCAACGGCCAGCACGTTCAGGGGTCTCCGTTCAGGTTGGTATCGACTCTAAGCCACGCTCGACGATCCAGATTGAGAACAGTTTTGCATGATTGCAGATCGCAAGCGTACAACGCACGAGCTATCCAAATTGGGAACATTCCGAACGGTGCCGTCAATCAGCCCGTGGAATTTGAGAGTAAGTAGCAGAAACTATCTGACGAACGACACTCTCGCCACCCGATCGGATTCTAAAGACGTTGCGTCAACGTTACGTTACAGTCGACGGTTCCAGGGCTGGATCCGGAAACTTGGAGATCCTCGTAAACGGTGGCCACGTGACTAGTTTCGTGAGAGCGTTGGGCAGCCAACGATTCCTGGCTTCGTTCGTACCCCACGAGGCTGTTGTACACCTGGTCGAGATGACGTTCAACGGCGAAGTCGTCCCCGGTAAGTCTGCTTTTCCTGATATATTTACGATCGATCAGCGTCGATCGATCATCCCCGAGCTCGTTTACTCGTTCGTCTTTGGTTCTCGAAAGGCTCGTGTCACGCGAGATCGCATGCTAATAGCGTCGTTCGTCGGGCAACGATTCTCGCTTTATGCTCGTCCGACGACTTTCCATTCAAATCGAAACAGCGTATTATCATCGGCTACCACAGAAATTTCCTGGTGAAAGTTATTCGGTCGTTTCCGTCGATTAAGATGGTTGCGCGCGATACCGTGCCGCTTTGAACAATTTATCGTGTCCGTTGGTACGTCAAATTTCCGTGCACCTCCAGCCTCATCGGTCGCATCGGTTTCTTCTTCTTCCACCAACGATAATATTTTTGTCATTTATATACGTGGAAAGACATTCAGAAGCTACCGTTTCATCTTTTTCGCTTTCGATCAAACTTTGGGGATTTCGCAAACAGAGACAACTGGGAATGCCGAGCGAAAAAATGTTTCGAAATACTGATTGAATCGCACGAGGTTCCGGAAATCTTCTACGTACATATGTAGATATTTCGAAGAGTCGGTCTTTGGATCGCGATCTCGAGAAGTTTCGTTGTTTCGTGTGGAATTCGTGGAAAAATTGCGCTCGTTCCTCTGTGTATGCATCTAGAATTTCACCGCGTAGCCAAGGCACCATGCGTCTTCGAGTCAACAGGTCATTGGTCGGGTCGTTGACTTGCGATTTCACGCATCCACGTGATGTTCCACTGACACATATACGACGTCATCGTTTTCTTCGCGTTCTTGAATTTTTTCCTTTCGTTTACCAAACGAGCCGCGCGGACAAGCCGCTATACCAATTCCTCCGTCGCGTATTTTTGCGGTGCAACATATCGAATAGATTGCTCGAAGAATTGCTACCTTTCACCCGAAGGATGTAAACGTGTTGCTCTTTCCCTTCTTTTCGCGCCAACGATGGTATTTCCCGTGGTAATTCTTCTTGCTATTCGACGCAACGAACACGGTTACGATTACAGATAGATGAAGGATTGGAAGAATCGACGAAGACACACGATTACGTTTACTTTCTAAAGGGAAATACTCGTCTATTCGGATTCTGCGTTATGCGATCGACAGTCAATTTTTCGACGATCCGCGGTCAATTGTTAATGTATAATATAATGTAGTGTCGAAGGTGACTAGACGGTAGATTGGTATCGATACGATCGGAAGAGCGAGAACCTTTTCACGGAAGTAAAGCCATAATTGAGTCCGTGTTACGCCAGGCGTCGACGTGCGAAGAATATTACGATATTCGGGTGCCGTGCAAAGAAGCTTATTCTGCAATCGTAACCACGCGTTGCACGTGGCCTGCAGCACGCAGTGGAGACGTTGGTCGGGACCTCATTCCGCTTCTAAATTACCGCGAGTATTAGCATCAGAATGCTTCGGATTCCGTTACGATCTCTCTTCCACCTAGATAGCCGTCGCGTCGCGTCACGTCGCGTTGTGTAGATACGTAAGTACGTACGTATTTCCTGTTTTAATCCGAGCTACACCGACAATGGTGGTCAAGGTCGACCCATAGAAATTCTTCGAAGATCGAACTGTTTATCGATAGATACGCGTCCAATCTCGAGATGAGTCTGGTCTCAGCGACTCGACGAGATCCAAAGGTTAACTGTTCTCTAGGTACCGTCTAGTGCACGACAATAATGTTCTTTTTACGATTAATAGAACGCGATGTCTTTTTTCTGGGAATTCGTTGATAGTCGTAGCCGTAGCCCCGTAGTAAGTATATTCGCCGATGGTGCCCGTTCTATGGAAACGCGTTAACGCTTTCATCCAGCGATTCTAGCGGCATTTAACGGCCGGTGATCCTTAAACTCGCGCGTACATTACCAACCGAAAAGGAGTATCGTAGAGACCGTGGGTGTGGTCGCGACGTTAAAGCCGTTATATGCTCGCAGACGTATTTGGTTACGAGCGAGGATAGAGTCGGTGGTCTATCTACCTACGTGAATGTAAACGTAATCAATCGCGCGACGACGTCGACGCAAATTTTCACCTGCGGTATTTCAATAATTTCGCGTGTCGTCGCAACATTTGTCGCTTCCATGGATCGTCGTTAAAGAAAATCGATTTCTTCGTTGGAACGCGCCAACCGATACCTGCAATTTGCAGTCTTGTCTATGATCGGCGATACACCCTGTAGAAATAAGACATTGCTTGGCGCGACACTCGGAATGCGTACCTACATACTATGTACACGTATCATCGTGTGCAAACGCGTCGGATCGCCAATTTCTCTATTTCACTCGCCTCGGCTTCCACTTGCTGCAACGAAATTTCTCGTTCTTCGTGAATACAAAGAATCCGACCCGACGTTTCTCGAGCGATTCCTTAAATTCCTGTATCGCTTAAAATTATTCGGTGTACTCGAAGCAAAAGCTATAGATTACTTAATTCTATCTATTCAACTACTCGCAGAAATATATACTTATGTCTTGACATAGTTGTACAACTAGTAATGCAGATGTAAAATGTTTTTTCAAAGCGTGGTTTCTCGTTTCGTTCGAAAGGGAATCTACTACGCTGATAAGTTTGGATAGAAAAATTTGCGCGCGATTGGCACGAGCGAATTAATTTGCCGTAACGCTCGACTATGAAAGTGTACCGATTAGACCGCTAATTACGCGGACGTTCAGTAATATACGGCATCCCTCCTCGCTCGGAGAGAAAAATAGTATTACTTATCACATTGTTACGCAACGCGGTTGCTTTCGGTGACTTGAACGCTTCGAAGCTGCAACAGCGATGACGACGTTGCTCCGTCGCGCCTCTCATCTCCCCTCTCCCGTCGAGCCGTGACAATGGATCTCGCGTCTCGGCGCATCTTCGCGCATCTCCGCGCATCTACGTCGACCGAATTCAATCTGTTTGTTCAGAACGAATTACCTCGTCGGATCTTATTCACATCTTTCTAATCCGTCCATCACTCCAATTCCATGCCAATCGCGTGTATCGCATTTGGCAATAACGATGTTAAACGATAATCGAGCATGAATAATCTTAACGTATCTAGATAAGTCTAGCAACAAACTTGACCTTAAAGTTCCTCGTTCGTTCCTCGTTCGCCGTCACCATTAAAATTAATCGACTATTATTTCGTGGTATTGTTATAGGGATCGGTGTAACGGCAAACGTGTTAACAACACCAATAAGAGGAACGGTTGTCTGCAGCTAGATCGCGATTATTCGAATGAGTCGTGCGCGCATTCGATTCAATTGATTCCGATTTGCACGGCGTGTACGACTCGCTGTAACGATCTTACGACGAGCGGACTCGTTATCTCGAAGTTGACCGCATCCATGTTATTGTCATTAATTTCGATTGATCGAAGGAAGGGCCGCGACTCAGCCAAGGCAGGTTAAAAAAAAAAAGACAAGCGTTGGCGGCGAACGCGCGCGCATTCTATACTGTAAGTCATTTCGAAAATTTTGGAAGAAATCGTCTTCCATGGTGACCCGTTATGTCGGGGAATGCAGCGACTCGGGAAGCCGATCCGAGCCGAACCGGCCCGAGCGGAATCCAAACCGCACAGTCTCTTCGATGTAACTCGGCTCGTCACGAATGTGGCGCAAAGCAATTCGATTCGGAAGGAAAACGTCGACTCGACGATTTCCGTGAGCCAAGATAGGTAAAAGTAAAAATGTCTCGCCGATGCGACGCGACTCAACTCGGTTTCTAACAATCGGTGGCGCGCCGCTCGCGATCTCCTCCTTGGTTGCGTTCGCAGCACAAAATCTGCGAAGGGGCGCAGCGCAGCAAGTTGCAAAACGCTAGGCATCGTTAAAATTTCGTAATTCCACGATTACGGAACAAATCCGAGGGCCGTTGTTTCTCCTAAATCGTCGTAGGAGCGCGACTCGCGCCGTCACAAACTTCCTAATTGCTATTAATTACTCTTGATTCGCACTCGCCAGCGCTACGATAGGAAATCCATCGTTACAATATTTACGCGAATTCACACACGTTTATAATTTCAGGACATGCCGAGAAAGAAATGGTTTCATCTTCCACGCTAATTATGCTGTTAAGCGCTTCTCGCGTTTTATCTTTATTTCGACTATAAACTATATTTAATATATAGTTTATAATAATAATAAAGAATCAGTTATTATTCAAAAAAATTTTGTGTAAGAATAAATGTAACCTTGGTTTTCCAAAGGAAACCCAAATTAGTCGCGTTCAGCCTTTAGCGCAAAGCTGATGGTACGCGATGCTAAACAGCGTCTGACGCGTAAGCAAACTTTCCGTCGCGATCGATTCGTC
>CAJYYF030000093.1:0-15494 GCA_913789895.3 Seladonia tumulorum
CAATACTGATAAAACCAGTAAATACAGATCAAATTATATCGTGTTTAATGTCATTTTAATCAGAAAAACTCCACAAATAGGTTGGTGGAAGTCCTATAAAAAAATAATGAAAAATAAAGAAGTTTTGTAATTTGATTGGTAGTAGTTTCACACCGATATACCTGTTCTCGCCTCGGATCGCCCGGCTGCCGTTTATTGCATCGCTGGGCGACCGAGGTGGCACGAGATTCTGGGCCTGGGTCGACGGGGCTCGAAGCCGCTTATTCGAGCTAACGAAAAATATTCTAAAATTCGAAAGAATTAGTCGTAGCCTTCGAATAACAGTACAGATAAAAAATGAAATTTTAATTTGAAGCAAATATAAAAAAGTATTTTTATTCGTCGGATAAATTCTTACCTAATAAAATTATTTATTTGACACTCGTTCAATAAAGAGGGTTTTTTCGAACCTTCAAATAACAAAAATAAAGATAAAGTATTTTTTATTCGAATTTTTATTTAAATAATTTTTTATCCAAAATAATGCCCAACTCTGCGAGGGTCACTAGTAGTGTGAAAAATATACTTAATATTTTATTCAAAGAGTGTTTCACGAACAAAGACTATGCACTTGGAACTGTTACAGAAATATGTAAGATCACTCTGTTGATGAAGTATCGAATAAGGTTTATAACACGAGCGACTAGAATCCGCTTCTTTTGAAGAGATTAGTGCACACGGTATTTCTACCCTTCCTTTAATTAGTTTGGAGGCAGGCCTCTGAAAGTTGTGAATGTATTCGCTTGTACGGTTTGGCTTGCGACTCAATAGCAATTGTTAGCATACCATAAAACTCTAGATGTGACACAGAACACAGGTAAAAGACTGAAATGTGGAAACAATGTCGTTTTCTCAATGGTCGTCGCAAAAAATTGTTCTTCTTTAAATATGGATGATATTATAGTATTGAGTTGTAAAAGAGAGTTAAACAGAGCTGCAATGCAGCGCATAAAAAATTAGTAGAACAGTGAAATAAAGAGTAAACTAGAATGTTTTCGAGTAAAATTATTTAAAAATAGTTCTATGTTTTTAAATTCATCTAGTAAAAATCCTATGGTGCTGAGGTGGAAAAAATTTTTTAAATTAATAATAACAGTAGCTAAATATATGAAAAAATTTAAGATAGTGCTGATGACAATAGCTCATTATTAAATTAATATTCAATGTGGTTGCTTTTAAACGTCGACATAAAATTTGTATTTTTGTTCGAATTTTTCCGGGTTTATCATTTTTTACAACTAGAATTTGCAACTAAAAAATTGGAAAAAAATAAAATACGTATCATTACAATTAATATTATACTTAATTTCTATTAATTATAGATTTTGTACACACGATTTACATGTCAGTTACATATTTCATACAAAACAATTAAGCTGTACGTTCTAATCCTGGTTAAAAAAATAATGAGCGTTCGATTTAAAGACCGTCAAGAGACGGCCCTGGTTTCAAAAGACGGCCGGGGTTCTGATCCAGAAAAGACGGCCCAGGTTATTTTCCTTGCTAAAAGACGGCCGGGGTTCTGATCCAAAAAAGACGGCCCAGGTTCTGTGCCATGCTAAGGCTGAGCAGATGTCACTACTATAACGGGATCACGAAAACCCGGCCATGAGCACTCTCCCTTCCTCTCTGGTTCGGGATTATTGAAGATTCAATAATTAAACGATTTTGTTAAAATACAATATAAGTGTTTACATGTAATGTGGATTGCCCGTTGGTAATCGTGTTATCGCACATGGTAACGTCCAGTAATTTAAGGCTCCACTATCGTGCGTCGAATCTCCTCTGTACAAGTACAGACGAGATATTGGAGTAGACTCTACGCTCTACTCTCATCCTCATTTCCTCTCTCGGATGATGCGATTGCGGGGGAATCAAATGAACAGATTACATTATGCACAGTATGATTGTATTGTATGTCCTATGTATGTTGTCTATGCTATCAATAATTTCGTGGTGTCTATAAAAATCGCTCTTATCGCTAACACATAACTTTGTTTATCATGCCTTACGCTATAAATGATTTATTTCATCATTTCGTCAACTCTGATTTCTTACACATAGAATATATATGAATATTTATTGATTCCTACGGTTATAGAAGCGTTAAAATGTGATCGATATTGACTACGACCTACTGATAATTTAACACCATCAAAGAATATATTCAACAATTTTCATATTTTACAATGTAATTAAGTAGTGTTCGATTAAGAAACTAAGTGAATAACTATGTATTTTGGTCATGTAAGCGTATTTATGTTCATAAGTAAATATACATACACGAGTATGAGATATACATACCAAAAAAAAAAATCGATTTCAACGCCCTCTTGATAGTAGGTGTTCGATATGGTTGCGTGTTCTGCAACAAGTTGCGGTTCCTCGGAGGTGTGTCGAATAAATAAAAAATAAGGAAACGACAGCATTAGCCTTGATAATACAAAATTCCCAAGTTATTTCATACAAATTGCTGTGTAAATTTAGTCCGAATAGTTTTCATTCTTTTTCATTCTGTTGTTTATAAATTATAACTTTAGACTGTTCATTTATACGTTTAATCTTCCACAATTATACAAGGTTTAGGGTAAAGCTAATTACAGTCTCGATTGTGGAAGATGCAATTCATTTAAAACTGTTTCATAACGTTGTATGAATCGTCATTCATTCTATGAAAGTTCTTACGCTACAAGTAAGATAAGAGTTTTCTTCGATTGTTGTAGACGATGGCCTGTTACTTCGGAATATAGTGAAAGTTTATTTAGTGTGTAGTCTACGATAAGTAATACAAGGACGTCGTCACAGTTGAAATGAACTTTAGTGAGGCTGCTACAGATACATACTTGTAGATTAAAGGAAATCAGGACAGTTTACTTGTAGATAACTCGTTACCGTTTGTGAAACAATATTTCCGAGTGATAAGTGCCGTAGCATATGTAGAATGGGTGCCAATAACTGTAAAGGACTTCTTCCGGCAAGTTCAAGGGTCATGCCAGGAAAATCCTCCTCGGGTACAGGTTCGAAAGATATATACATATATATCGAGCATATATACTTATACTTTTTGTTTCAATAAGCGCGAGCGTATTATCCAAACTTTCGATATAAAATTATCGATGTGATATGCATACTATAGACACATTTAGAGATTGATCGCGATTATTGTTATCGCTATATATTTCAGAAAAACAAGATTTGAATGTCGAGTAGACTAAACTAAATTTTATACAATTTTCTATCAACAAAATATACTTATAATACACACTGTACGCACGAGTTTTTCTATCGATCGATTCATGCAAGATTTGACTAATGATGATTCAGAACGAGACGTAACCACCCGAAATATTTCCTGTTTACATATACATATATATATTACCGTATCCTTTAACAGTTATTATTTACTATGGTAACACACGTGCACGTAAATTGATATAAATCTATCTAAATATACTGACATATATATATATATATACTTATTACGAATCATAGATAGATCTATGTATACATTCATATATGTATGTATGTGTATCAGTGCGTATGTATACATGCACGTTGCACGTATCTATAGGTAATAACCTCTCTACAGTTCCACGTGAATTCCACCCAGTTATGGTAATGAATTGTCTTTAAAAAGAAACTCGATGCTAGAGCTCTAATTGTGTATCCTTGACGAAATGAGGACTTGAAACAGCAGGATGATTCATTCTAACGAATCAATATGTGTTTGTACTACTCTGTGAAACATTTGACACGTTTGTCGTATAACGCCATTTCTCATATTCGATCGAAGATACATAAAGCTAAAATGTCAGAATTAAATTCCGAAAGGAAGTTTTACATTTGCAGTGAGTGTAACAAACCGAAAGAGGATATTCGGTCGCGTAATAATTTGAAATGTTGTTGTAGTTGTGAGTTTTGATCGTGATTCGTATACCAATCATATTACAGACAATATGTTTACATCGGAAATTATTATTTAGTTACAAGTGTTTTGCAATTAATGATCAACAACACTCAGTGTATCTCTTTCGATTTATAATCGTTATATCATCTTGTCATTTAGGTAAACCAGAGAAATATGATTACATCGAAAATGTGGTGTGCAAGGAATCGGACATTAAAGAAAATGAAATGAAATTGTTGCCACTGGGAGATGCTGGCGAAAAAATCTTGTTGATTAAACAAAAGGGAGAGTTGCATGCAATAGGCACAAAATGTACTCACTACGGAGCTCTTCTCCATACGGGAGCATTAGGAGATGGAAGAGTCAGGTGTCCATGGCATGGTGCTTGTTTCAACATCAAAACAGGAGACATAGAAGATTATCCAGGCCTGGATTCTCTGCCATGTTACAAAGTACTCTATAGTTAATAAAAAGTTATTGAGAAACTATTATCAGCAAAACAACAACTTGCTATTATGATAGATTTTGTTTTGTAAATAGGTGAATGTAGATGACAGTGGTCTTGTGCGTGTGAGGGCGGACCGTAAAGAATTAGGATTAAATAGACGTACGAAACAGATGTGTGCCCGGGACAATAACAATCAAAGTACCGTTGTAATAGTCGGAGGAGGACCAGCTGGGGCAACTTGCGCTGAAACTTTGAGACAAGAAAATTTTACGGGTAGTATAGTCATGGTCTGCAGAGAGAATGTAGTTCCATACGATAGAGTCAAAGTATCCAAAGCTTTCGATTTAGATGTCGAGCAGGCATCTTTAAGGCCGCATTCGTTTTATAAGAATCACAGTATTGAAATGAAACTGGGCACAGTAGCAACAGGTAATTCAACTATAAGAATAATAAAACATATCTAATTTAACTCGATTAGAAATAACCACTCACATCGTCTGCTCCAGGTTTGAATACAAATGAAAAAGTAGTCCAGTTAAGTAACAATGAAAAATTAAATTATAATTACTTGTTTATTTGCACTGGAAGCAAGCCTAGGATGCCCGATGTACCCGGCATAAATCTAGACAATGTTTATGTGTTAAGAGATTATACCGATGCTCAAAGTATACTATCAAAATTATCACCAGAGAAACATGTTGTAGTACTTGGACTAGGATTTATTGGTATGGAAGCTGCTGCTTATTGCGTGAATAAATCCGCATCCGTGACTATTATAGGAAGAGGTGTAGCACCTCTACAACCTATCTTTGGTGCAGAGATCGGAAACAGAGTTAGACAAGAATTCGAGGAAAAAGGTACTGTTGTTGTTCTTCTCTTTTTCACACTGTTCGACTTTTACAAAGTGAAATCAAAAATAACGAAATGTATTGTTCAAGGTATTAAGTTTCTGTTTGGAAACAATATTGCACAGTTTGTTGCGAAGGAGACTGACAAAAATAGTGTAGGTACAGTTGTGCTTACCGATGGTACAGTGCTTACAGCTGATATAGCTATTATTGGAATTGGATCTACGCTCTATACCGATTGGATAAAAGATTCTACGATTGAAATGTTAGAAGACGGTAGCATAAAAGTCGACAAGGTAAAGCGTGTAGGCGGTTATTTGCACTGTGTACAGGGTGTATAAAAAGGTTTGATTTTGGCAAGCGTAGGCGTATTCTACATCTTCGGATCGATGAAGATCTGTAAAAAAAAGTTGCCGCAAAAGTGTCCTTGACCTTGAATTTCAAGGTCAAATTTTGTTTTTATTGCATTGTATTCTACTCATCATGAGGATAAAAAGTGTCAAAGGAACCATGGGTCAAAACTTGACCGTTCTCATAAAAAATAATATTACAGTTATTACTAATAAAGTAAGCAGTTACTATTATTATTATTATTACTATTATCAATTACTAACGTAATTGATCACAATTAATATTACCTTTCAAGTCATGAAAGATGTTCATCTTCTATTTCTTCTTCTAAGCCAAAGAACCGATCCCAGCGAAACACGAGAAAACTCGTGAGCGGTCCTTAATGTGTTAAGCAATATTAATCAGAATGGATCGGTCAAATCAAACCTTTTTATACACCCTGTACAGAGTACAGAGTAGAAACTCTCGGGATTCAAGGAGTTGTAAAATAATAAATAATCGATTTTTAGTATTTGAGGACGAACGTTGAAAACGTGTATGCAGGCGGTGACATTGCATACGCACCACTTTTTGGTTCCGACAGCATATCGGCGGCAGTGGGCCACTTTCCCTTGGCACATTATCATGGCAAAATAGCGGCGTTAAACATATGCGATCAAAATGCACCGTTAAACACAATTCCATTTTTCTGGACTACTCTATTTGGTAAAAGTTATCGATACGCCGGTAAGTTTATCGTTCGCAGGCCATACAAAAATGCTAAGCTTACGAAGAGCTGTACGAATTTCCATTGATACTCTTTGTGCTTTCAGGATATGGAAAACCGGATAAAATAAAAATTTATGGTTCTTTGGAAAAATTGGAATTTTTCGCATATTACATTAAAGACGGTAAAGTTATCGGAATGAGCAGCGTCGGTGCCGACCCTATTGTGTCCGACTTTGCGAATTTTCTACACGAAGGAAAATCGTTAACAGAGATTATGATTAACCACAATCCGTTTGGCTGGATTAGAAATAAACCAAAGGATTTGGTTGAACGCTTTCAGAACGAAATTACAACGAACCCATGAATGGACCAGTATTATATATTTTGACTCATTAATAACAAACGAAGCTTCGTTTTGTTATGTTTATATAGTTATTCTACAACTTACCAATTGTGTACTAAGGACGCTAAACATTTCTTTTAAGCTTATGTCTAACAAAAAGCTATCGTCGCATTACGGTGCACACAAACAAAACGTTTATTCATAAAGAAAGAACAAGATGTTAATTAGACTTTATAGAATAAATAAAATGCATATTATTCCCACGGTTCATTCAATATGTAATAATTTAATCGATCCTGAATGGTAATTCTCTTGTTGAATCTTGCGTTTCTCTCTTCAAGCGTGTTCATGATCAGCCTATGTAACCTTGTTTCTTTGGTTTCTGCCATGTGACCACGGGATTGTTCGATGGTAAGATAAGGATGCCTTAGCAACAACATATTTTGTTCTTCCCTCTCGAGGTCCCATTTAAACTCCATGATATCTTTGAAGGTTACCTTTCTTTCTTTACGGTATTTCCTGTATTTAATGCGATGCTCGAGTATACCATTAACTATATAATTTGCAATCGTGCGAAACAAGTTTTGTATAAAACAGGTCAATTAAAAGCAATTGGAAAAATATCAACCGAAACCCGGTGGTGTCGGTTTAAACGGGATAAATGAGCAGGGAAAGTAAGAGAGGTTATGTTTCGAGCGCCTGATACAAAAATACTCGAACTGGTTGTACGTACCCTCGGAATCGGTAAGGGATGTTATGAACTTTATATAGTTCTTTATAAAGTATTCCCGCCAGACGCATGTCGATCAACAAGCAGGTTCTTCTTTCGCTTTTAAAGGAATTCGATAGCTGTTCTGTAAACTTAACCTTACACCTTCTGTAGCATTGGCGTTCGCACTCTAAACGCCACACAGAGAAGTGAGACAAGAATATAAGGTTAGGTTAGGCGTCGCGTGTCCGCCATGTTGAAATCGTGCCGTAGTGGGGGGAAATACGAATCGCTACGAGTTTCAATTGGCCGAGGAAATTTCGAAATTTCGCGGTCTGCGCTTCATCTTTTCTTTGGATTCGAAACGATCATGAAAAAAATGTGAGTAGGAAAAAAGTCGGCTTGCGGAAAATATAAATACTGAAGAAATCAAATTGCATCCCTTCAACGTCGACGGTGTTAGCTACATACTTACACGGTCAGGCTGGTTGTGCTAAAATGGAAGGATCGGTCAGATAATAACTCGCATTTCCATGAAAGAATCGATCTATTTTATAGCATCTCAAATTCAAGACAAAAAAGAAAATGTGATTCTTATAATTAATAACAAACACGTTGTCAAATTACGAAGGAGGTTCACGCATTCGGTATCTAATACGCGAGACTATTTTGGTTTCCATAGCCACTGCTTCTGCGCATCGTTGTCTACCCGCCTGTCTCTCCGTTTCTCTATCCTTGTCAAGATTCCTTTGTCGCTGTTCAAATTCGTATCGCGACATTACGAAAAAGAGAAACAGAAACAGAACAGGGTTATTGGGGAAAAAGAATGAAAACAAAAAGAAGAAGAAGAAGAAGAAGAAGACAACGGTAACAGTTGTAGACAGAAAAGACGAGAATATGTAGATGAGAGTTTGCTTGCAGGTTAGAAGCTAAAACGAAACAGGTATTACTTCGATAGACAGAATCTGGAAGGTAGATCGGATAGATAGGCGGATGAACAAATCGTTCGAACAAATGGTGGACTATGCTACTTGAAAGCTGTGGCTGGCTTTCCTCCGAATCTCACGGTGTACGCGCAACAAATTCCTCTTCAACTTTCTCCCGTTTGAAATATAAATCGCATTTAAAGTCCATTCTGCTTCGGCACCCAGCATCAACGCCTCGATCGCGTTCGATCGCGTAATCGTTATATGGGGCGCGTGCGCATGCGCGCGTTGCACATCGCGTTCAACGCAACAACGAACACGTTTTTTCTTATCTTTTTTTGTATTTTCGAATCGGGGAAAAGTTGTTGGGTGCCAGACTCGTGCCACTCTTTCCGCTAAAGGTTTTCATACAAAATAATTAGAAAAATGTACAAAAATTCATAAAAATAGTAATAGTTACACAGTACAAATTACATCTGGGTAATTAGAGTAGTGTGATCGAGAAACGAGCTTGACAAACTTACGATTCCCTACTACCGTTACACAATTTGTTTTCCCTCTTCCCCCCCCACCCGTGTACGTGTACGCACATCTTCTTCCTCGTCGTCGTTTCTCTCCATTGCAGTGTCTCTACCGCGTTTTCATTTCTCTTTCGTCGTTATCTCGCTTTTGCTCATCCTTTCGCCGTTTCGCAGATTCTCGTTTGTTCTCCGTTACGATCGTAAAAAGGAAACGTCTCGCGGGATAATTTGAACGCACGCTAATTACCCGTGATCGATGATTCGTAATATTGTTGCACGCATACATACACACAGACAGACAGACAGATAGACAGACAGACAGACAGACAGACAGACAGACAGACAGACAGACAGACAGACAGACGGACAGACAGACAGGCAGGCAGGCAGGCAGGCAGGCAGGCAGGCAGACAGACAGACAGACAGACAAACTCTCTCCTCTGTGTTCTTTTCGGTTTTCAATTATTTCACTCGCATTCCTCCATCAAATTCTTTTACACGATAGATCATACTGCATGCATATTCTCTCTCTCTCCCTCTCTCTCTCCTCCCCGGCCCTTGTCTCTCTGTAACTCACTGTCGCCATTTAAACTACCGGTACCGGTACAAAATTACTTAGAAAATCGTTTCGGTTGTTATTAATATAATAATTCGGTGTATCGACGCGAGGCTCCGACGCGCAACGGTGTAATAAAAAGGGTTATTTATCGAAATCTAGAGAAAACGGTCTCGCATCGATATATCGTCGTCGAATCGAGCCGATGCGACGCGACGGAAGCGCGCATCTACGCCCTACTCCCTACGCCCTACGTCCTACGCCCTACGCGCTACGCCCTACGCCCGCAGGAGGTACGATATACGCGGTATATTTGCTGTTGATCGACGCACGCACCAACCGGTTTTGCAATACGAATTATTATATTAACGATAACGATAACGATAACGGTAACGATAACGATAACGATAACGATAACGAGAATTTGTTCCTGCGTTTTGCTAAACTCCGGAGTCGCTTACGTTGTCAGTTTTCGAACAGAAAAACGGAAATGCGTGAACGCTTTACCGCGAACGATAAAAACTGTACGATGACAATGCGAGCACAGCAGAGTTGTATAGTTTCTACGTGGCACTTGCACGCGTGTCGGTCGGTCGATGAATCGTTCGCTAAACGCGATCTTAATTTTACTAATGCCACGGTACATAGCCATAGATCGCACTGCGCGAACAGTCCCCAAAACTGTTCCTAAACCGCTAATGTCGAGGGAACACTTATGCGAACTTCGATAGCGTTCGCTGGAACAGTTGTCTGCCGCTCGATTTTCGATTATATTCTTTTGCTAAACTTTTTTCTCTTCCTCCGTGTTCACTCTCGTCCAGCCATTCCGCATTCACGCTGCTCGAACGCCGTCGAGAGCCACCGAAAGCGATCCAAGGACATCGAAGGAGATTCGAAAAGTTGATCGCGCGAGACGAAGGTGAGCCGATCAGGCGTCAACAGCTTTCGACCGTCGCGAGGGATCGGTTGAAACGGTGACAACGTTCGCTAATTGGCTAATTGGTAACGGTCGAGATCCGGTCACTATGCGAGGGAAAAGGAGCCGAAATCGGCGATCGATGCAACGCGACTAGCGCGTTTCATGGTAGATTCGCATAATCTCGAATCGCCTCGTTCCCTCGTTTCTTCGCACGATTCTCCCGGCCAATAAACACCCTCGACGGTGTGTTCTGTCTAGTTGTATGTACGCAACACGTCGCTACTTCTCTTTTCTTCCCGTTTCGTTAAATGTACACCTATAACAATATTCTGCGACCAAAAAAATAAACTCTATCGTGCGTGTTATTGGCTAATTAAGCTAGAATTATCGACCGGCCAACGGATACGATCGATAACGAAGTTAAATAGTAAGTACAGCCCGTTCTCTCGATATATGTCCGCGACACATTGTCCAGGAGATACTATTGTCCCCTCACCGGGTATACCTCGTTTGTGGGGACAGTTCCGGGATCATTGTCGGTTAGATAATCGGGACATATATCGAGAAAACACTGTATCGCGTGAACTCGAACTCGAACGCGACCAGCGTCGCGGCGTGCGTCGCGTCGCGTCTTATTCGCGACTTGCTCGCTGGCCGCTTCCGTTTCCGTTTCCGTTTCCGCTGTCGTCGCAGCCTATTAATTCAACTAATCTCCAACGGATCCGTACGATCCGCGGATCGTTTGATCGAAGCGTTTTCCCTCGGAAATATGACACGCGTCGGTTTTTCGCTTCTTCGCTCGTTCATTGACTAAAACCGCCCACAGTCGCGCGCAACCTCGCTCGTTGCGAAACGAGTGTACTATAGCATTTTATCGATTCGCTCGCCAAGTCCAACGCGACGACGGTGAAACTCGAAACTGGTCCTAAAAGCGCTCCTCCGAGAACCGCTTCTTGGATCTACATACATATGTCGCAGACTAAAATTCCAAAGCTCGTGCGGCGCCGTGATGTTCTTTGGTTTTAATCTGAACTGATCGTTTGATCGAAGCGTTTTCCCTCGGAAATATGACACGCGTCGGTTTTTCGCTTCTTCGCTCGTTCATTGACTAAACCGCCCACAGTCGCGTGCAACCTCGCTCGTTGCGAAACGAGTGTACTATAGCATTTTATCGATTCGCTCGCCAAGTCCAACGCGACGACGGTGAAACTCGAAACTGGTCCTAAAAGCGCTCCTCCGAGAATCGCTTCTTGGATCTACATACATATATGTCGCAGACTAAAATTCCAAAGCTCGTGCGGCGCCGTGATTTTCTTTGGTTTTCTGGGACGCTCTGTCCGGAGAATCAAGAGACAGTTTCCTCTGTAATCGTAGGACGTAGAAAGTAGAAAAAAAAGTCTGATTGTCCCAGCTTTGAAATTCTATTCTTCTCCGACGAGCGGTGCTATAACTTTCCCCCCGTGACGCCCGGCATCTGTGATCTGTAGTTTGTGGCCTGTAGTATGTGGAATAGTCTGCAGTCTGTAGTTTGTAGTCCGTACAGTCCGTGGTCTATAGTATTCAGGGCAAAACGATAGGCTAACATAGCGAATTCTCGATATATGTCCACAACACGGTCGTGCTTCGTTCAGAAGACATTCCCGAGCCGTGTTATGGTTGCCGAAGCCTCTCGAGCTTCGTAGTCCCTCACGGAGTAGACCCCGCGGTAGTGGGGATAACACCACGACGTTTATCATCGAGTCCTTGGCGACATATATGGAGAAATCACTGTACTCGTTAACACTAAACGTACCGAGTTATAAATGTAACAGGTACATATGTTGCTTCATAAAAATGACAAGATTTAATTTATTTAGAGTTTGCGCGGTTCTTATTGCAATGCGTGCTCTACCAAAGATATTTATTGAATCATTGCTGATGAAAGCATCTTTATAATTTCAAAAATTGTCAAATAAAAAATCTAGAACCGGTCATTTGACCGGTTGTGGTACGTTTAGTGTTAAGTGTATTATACTACGCTAAGGGTCAATAAGATTCACTTATTAAACCATAGAGTAATAGCGAATGGTAAACATAAAAGTACAAATAGTACAAACAGTAGAAGTAGCTGTCGTTTGGAAGTCACACGCTTCAAAGTTTTTCTAGATTTTTGCGTGCGATCCCGGTGTTACGATCGAAATCGAAAGCCGCAACGTATCGATACGATTGTAAATGTAAAAATAATTTTAACCGGCACAAATCAATCCGCTTTCCGTTACGACAACGTTGTATCGAAAGAATACATTTCCACCGTGATTCTCTATCTGTGTCGAACAACTTCAAGGTCGAAGAGCGATGTTCGTGTATTTACACGCGCATCTACGCGTGGACAGCGGACAAAATTCTGTTGTCTTTCGAATTATGCACGCGCAACAGATATCCGCACAGCAAACGCAAAACGCAAACGCAAATACAAACGTAGGCGCCTCAAACACAGGTGATAAGGAAAATCATCCCTTTGGAACAACGTACCCTAGTAGCACAAAATATTGTATACACATTCATATAATATTAAAAAGAGATACAATCCTTTTTCAATATTCAAATATACATAGAATATTTATTTTATATTAAGTAACAAATATTTCTTTTTAAATATTCAGGAAATACCTATTTCATGTTACGAGAAGAATATTGTTTTCTAAATATTAAATGAATCTTTATTTCATATTAGAAGTAGAATATTTTTTCCTAATATACAAATAATATTTATTTAATATCATGAAAAGAATATTTTTTTCTCATTATAAAACAAATCTTCATTTAATATTAGAGATAGAATATTTTTTCCAAATACAGATAATGCAGAAAATATTCCCTCAACAAACAGTGCGTAGAAAGTAATACATATTCATAGTTTCTAATTTTTGTTATATTTTCTTAAATTTGAAAATTTTAGTGAATGTTTTTTAAATATTGAATTTATATTTTTCAAATATTGAATTCACATTTTTTTAATATTTACTTTATATTTTTTAAACATTCAATTTATATTTCTTGTACACGTATACAATATTCAGATCCAATATTTTTCTCATATGAAAAAATGTGGCTTAAAAAATATTTTTCCAATATTTGAGAAAAATATCTATCTAATATTTTTGTGCTACTAGGGTATTTTCAAAATCCGTCGATTTGTTCCCTCGACTTTTGAAAGTCGGTTTCATGCCATTTTCGTCCGTTGTTACTCTTATCTCCTCGTCGAAAATCGTCGCAAAACTTTTTGCATCTAGCAGCGTCGCTGAAGCGTCGTGTAAAATCTAACTAGACGCGTATCAACAAAATTTCGTAGCTGGACGTTCGAGAATCGTCGTCGCCGTTTGGCGTCGCGACGCTTCCTCTTCGGTTTCAAATGTCGTGCAAAAGCTCGAGAATATTGTCTGTAACTGGAATTTTGGGTACTCGTCCAGACAGCGAGACACTCGTCGAGAGTCGACGATAGAAAAGTCGATTGTTATCTTGTTTCCCGTCGCTTCCCTTCGTTACCCTTCGCTTCCCTTGGCACTCAGGTTTCCCGAGGAAGCTTATTCTCTTTCTCTCTCTCTCCCTTTTTCTCTAGCTGTCATTCTCTCTTTCACACTCATTCTCTCTTTCGCACTCATTCTCTTTCTCTCTCTCTCTCTTTCTCTCTCTCTGTCCGTCGAATCGTTAGAAAATACGGATCGAGCTGAATTCTCGATAACAGGAGAAAAATTTGATCTAGACCATTTGACGGAAGAAATATCGCATATACGTACTTTAAAACGCTATTCCAGCACGATAATGCGTTATTTAAAAGTGATTTACGTATGCTTAGACGATAATTTGAAATCGCGGATAAAGAGAAATATATGTTGTTTTAAAAACGTTACTCGAAATCACTGTAAAATCGGATTAAGACACGAACGCGAGAATCGTTGATTGTTTCAACGGGAAACGATAATACATACAATCGATGTAACTCGTTTTACGGTTCGGTTCTATAGTCCCCCTCCCTTTCTGTTTTTCCGGTTCTCATCCGAGAAAATCGCCTACAACGATTTAAATACACGTACGTTACGTATCTATGTAGTGGGGTCCGCCTACATAAATCACGGTTACTCGTTAGTTTGTAATAAAACTTCAAGGGAACATCTAATTGCGTGTATTAAGATTCGATAATATGTATAGATATAATGTATACGTACGTATGTATAAATTCGAATCGCGCTGCAAACTACCAACATGCTCGTCAATTATTAGAACTTGGATCTCTCATTTTATACGTTTAATAAAATAGAAATTGCACGAGTATATTATCTGAGAGGTACAATAATAAAAATCGGTTACTTGAAAATTCTTCTAAATCGACAGCTCGCGTTTCGTAAAACAACGTGTATCGGTTACTTGCGTTTTTTTAGTCGTCGTGATCGTGAATCGCGATCGAGATCGTCGTCTCTCTTTACATCGATCGCGCCGTTCCCGTCGCTTCGTACGAACTGACAAAAGGTGTACAGCTGTTCTCTCGATATATGTCAGCAACACCAGTCGGGGACATATATTGGCCAGGAGATACTATTCTTTGATTCACGCCGAACGTAGAAAAGGACAGCAAAACTCCAGAGGCCACGGTTCTACGACTTTTATGGATTAGATATTTCGGACATATATCGAGGAAACACTGTATTCGCATCTCGTATATGTATGCAGTGTTTTCTCGATACATGTCCACGACACGGGTCTTGTCAGCGACATATATCGTCGAGGAGATACGTGATCGTCGTACCCGACCCGTGTTATGTTCACACATGGTATCCGAAGCCTCGCGATCTTCGAGGCCCCTCGCGGGTTGTATCCCGCGGTGGTGGGGATAGTACCGCGAACTTTATCAGCCAAGTATTTGCGACATATATCGAGAAATGACGCACGTGTCAGAGAATCGACGAAATCCGTGCCGATTCGAGAGAGAAACCACAAAAATCGGAGGTCTGGCTGGTGCGACGTGCCAAAATTGTTTCTCCGTGTTGGCGGTCGAATCGGCGCGCGTCACGTGCGCTTCGAAAAGTTCGTGATAACGGGAATTCGGAAAAGATTTCGTATCGACGATCCGCGTGATCCGACTGGTCGCGACACGAGCATCGACACGGTGGACACCGTGCGTGGAAATCGGACGATAAGAAAACGGATGCGTCCGACGTAACTAACAAAGATCGCGAGAGGGG
>CAJYYF030000095.1:0-25306 GCA_913789895.3 Seladonia tumulorum
TTCTCGATCCACGGAAAGCGTTAATGACGAAACGAGTAGTTTGTCGCGGGGATATTAAACGATTGGGATCCGGTGCTATCTCGCGCGGGCGATCCGGAGGAAACAAAAAAATTGGCGACCAGAAATTGGCCGAGTTGACAATAACACGGAATTGGCGGGGTGCAAATGAAAACCGAGCGACGGCAGGAAAATTGAAACGATAGGTGGTTCTCGCGGCGCAGGTGAAAATTTTAACGCCGTGGAGAATTGAAGGTTATTCGCTGGCAATTTGTAACATACAAAAAAAAAAAGGAAGAGAAAAATAAAACACGCCGCGCTTGTTGTCCGGGGGCAATTTTCACCCCTCCGTGGAAATAACCCTCGACGACCCTAACTAGTGTTTGCGGCACCGTGCACTGTGTCTCGATACGGATTGGCAGAGCTGATACCGGAGCAACTGTACGATTCATCCCCCTTGCCAATGATGTCCAATCATCTTAATTTTTAGTCGAGCAAGACGACAGTTGCCACATCAAAACGACACATTAAACCTCAAGTGGACTTCCAAAGTAAAATTCAAGAATACAAGAACTCGATTAGTATGTCTGACGATATTTTAATACATTGGTAAATCGAGATCAGTTTGCTCTGCAGCCTAGCGAAACGTTTATTTCAGTCATCGAATTGTTAATTATGATGATACTATACTTGATCGTCGATCGATTGAAATAAATCAACACTGAAAGGTTTGTGAACCATACATTCTATTATTTATACGTTTTAAATTTACCTTTTCAACGAAGAGTATCATTTACGATGTTTATAGGAAAAAGGGGATGGATATTGTTTAACAAAATGCAACTCAGCGAATGAATGCTTCTGCGTCTTTAGTGTAATCAAGACATGGGTCACCGGTGTCCTGGAATCGGTTGAAAAAGGGTGTAAGGGTTAATGTATCCCCTGAAATATCATTGTTATTTATATTGTATATTATTTATCATAAGTAGAACGCTGCTCGGGATTTTTTACCTCTATAATCTGATACTCGTATCATATCTTTATAACAAAGAATTTTATTATCGTAAATTTTTGCTAAAGGCCACTCTTTATATTTTAAGCTAATTCCTATCGACTTAAAAACAGGAAAATTACGTCAATATTCAATCGAACCCGACGTTGAAAAATAGACATTTTTGTCTGTCCACGAAGCCGTCAAAAAAAGAATTCTGACATACTCATGGTACCCGGCAAACGCGGTAAAATGCTTCAGAGATACAAGAGTCTATGATCGCATTTCATGGATTTCCAACAAGGTCAAATATTTTTGCGTTTCATACCGTGCGGCGTATAACAGAAGTTGCCGAACAGTTAGTTAGCCAGCGAATTAACGGGCTCTCGATCAAGAAAACTATGTTTCGTTCGCAGCTACCAACCAATTTCCCGCGAAACGTTCGACCGCATTTTGCAACAACGCGCCGCGAAATTATTGCTCTCGGCGCGGAACGGTGAAAACGTATCCACGCGTCAACTGCACGAACACTTTTCACACTGCGAGCCAGCGAGGTAGCGCGCGAAATAATAATGTTGTCTTAATTAGCCGGATAACTCTCCCACGATTAATCGAGCGGTTTCCATACGATCGGCCAAAGAGCCTGTCCGAAGCACTTACGTTCGCACGACATATCGTTCGCGCTAAGGTAACGGCGCTATAAACAGGATCTGGCACAGTAAACCGGCAACAGTAATTGCGCCCGTTCCGTAGGTCCATACGCCGCAGGTCTACAGTCCGCGACAATACTATAAGACGTCACTTAAAACGAAATAATCATGTGTTATATGAAAGAACTTCATCGTCTTTCCTACAGAGTGTTATCAGTAGACAGCGGATCTTTATGCAAAATTAATATGCAAAATATGCAAAAATATATGGAAGATATATGCAAAGTATATGCGAAATATATGCACGGCATATGCAAAAACATATAGAATATATATGCAAAATAATGAAACCAATTGTGCATTGTATAAATATTTTCACTTATTGTTTGTTGTAATTTGCATTACAATATGTAGCTATGGTTTTTTCCATATTGTCAACGGTAAGTTGATGTCTTTTCTCGCTAAAGATTAACTTGTATGCTGAAAATGTCCTTTCAACATCACAGGACGTAATTGGTGCATATTTGTACTTTTTCCAATATCTTGCATCAATTTCGTCTGGTCCTTCAGTAGTGGATACATATAGAGTATTATTAAGTTTTAATAAAAGATCAAATCCTGGATTTCTTTTTTAAGATCTTCCATTTATTTCAAATTATTTCTCCACAAGCACCGGATACTCGTGCCAGCTCTTCAGTAATATCAGTAATTAATTTTACTGATTGGTGCAATAGGAGTCCTTTTGTTTCTAATTTTGTTATGGTAACTGGCAATCTCCAGAATTTAGTTGCAATATACTTTAAGTGTCATCAAATAATGTTTCATTTTTCATCACCCCTTGGGCTAATCTAACGAAACTTACATTTCTGTCATCGAATGACTCAATAACCTGGAAATAAATGACAACCTGAATGTCTTATTTTGTTTAATTATTACAAAACAATACTGACTTCTCTTATACTGTGCACATGCTCTGCATAAAGTATTTCCGCTTCTAGCCATGTCCCCATCTTGTTAGAATAGGAACATTTAATGGAACATTTGGTAGCTTTTCTTTATAGCATTCAATGCGATGCGGTGCCTTCAACAATACTTGTTTTATGGAAGCTATTAATTGGTTAACTACTGGAAAGTTGCAATCGTATTTCCTCTGCTACCCTGTGCAAGCCAAACATGTTACATATGTAACATATGTAATTAATTAAATATGTAATTCATATCACGTAACGGTTCTTTACCATTTTATATACACGCACACATATACATATGTAGCATTAACTGCAAAATATGTCAAAAATATGCAATACATGCGAAAAATATGCAATATGTAAAATATATGCAATATGCAGAATGTGCAAAATAAAAACTATATTTTTAAAATCCTCTATAAACAACGTAAATTTCTGTCCAGGTCCAATAAGTTTACTTACTTTCTACTGAAATATGCATTTGCATAAACATCCGCTGTCTAGTTATCAGTTGCTTCTGGAGACGTCGTTTAACGCAGTGTTTTCGTTAGTATTTCTAAGAATTTTAAAGTAACACCAACTTACCTTTTATTAACTGCGGCAAAACTATAAGACAGGTAATGTTTTTGTAAAAAATTAACACGTGCAGCTTATTTTTATCGGTTATTAAGATTTCGTGTTGCCACCTTTATTTTTTCTGACATGTAACATTCTTTTTGGAATAGATTTACACAAGTTTCTAATCGTTTTTTGCTTATTTTTCTTCTATACATTCTATATATTTAATTCATTTGTAATTCTGCACAACTCTGGCTGACGAATATGTTTTTTCAACGATCCTCTACGTTTTTAAAATTCATAAAGTTTTCGACCTTTACTAAATTCCAATTCGTTCTTATTTACAGTATTGTAAATTATACATTTCTGCTAACTCGGTGTTTTCTTCTTTGGGGGGAGAATCCTATTTTTACCTTGAAAAAAATTCTTAAATTCCAAATTAAACCAGCAATAAATTCCTCCGTCTTTAGTAAGTTTTTCCTAAAAGACGAAGAGGTTAACGCAAAATCTGTTAGGTACCGTACATTACACCTGCCTTAAGGTACACAGAATTATTTTTCTCTTTTGTTTTGCGCACAAAATGGCGGGTCTACGGCAGATCAAGAGCCGAATGGGCGTGGCTACGAAGTTACCGCCTTCTACGGAGCCATAACAGTGCCGTACAGGGCAAAATAGTGTGCACCGAGATATCTATTGTACATCCTCGAACAGAGTTATCTGAATTCCAATCCATTTGGATCATAATGTACTAACTAACGCGAATCGGTAGGCTATTGATGGATCGAAATTTATAGAACCGTCTTCCCCTATCGTGGTGGATTTATCTTGGCCAGATCATAATTAATAGTTGTGTCTTTTGTATTCACGGTCCGGTTCCGGCGTGCCGGTACAGCGTCGGTGTAACTATTCCGGATACGCGTACATGTGAATGGAACCAGCCTACGAACACCGAGAACGACTCGGTGATAAGAGGAACGGTAAGCTCGTGCATGTAAAACAACCACTGGCGCGCCACTCGAGAATCAATGCTGCCGCAGAGTAATAGGGAATGATCTAACTGCATCACTGCCAGGTCATGCCACATTGTTCGTACAGGGCCGATCATCGTAACTCTGGGATTCGGGTACCTATGCCAGACGACGATCGTAATCCTGGCAATCCTCCTCCGCCGTCACCTATATTACGCGTTCTCAAACTCCTGTTTCAAATGGACTATCGCTCTGTGAACCTAATTACCAAGTTCGAAGTTCACCTATTAAAACGGTACTACAAATGCTGATTGAAACTGATCAGTACTTTCCGACGCACTTGTCGCGATAGCTCCGAATATGCTATTATTCTTTTTGCAATTTTAGGATCAAACAAAAATTTGCCAGATCTACTAATATGTTGTCCAATTTTATAGTGTGCTAAATGAAGGTATGTCATTTTGTAGGTCTCAAGAAATTATAACAGTAAAATTATTTATTGTTCGCGTGGTAGAAATGTTGTTTCCTTTGCAATTGCAATTTTAGGATCAAATAAAAATTTTCCAGATCTATTAATATGTTGTCCAATTTGATAGTGCCAATGTGCTAAAGGAAGGTGTGTCATTCTGTAGGTCTCAAGAAATTATAACAGTAAAACTATTTATTGTTCGCGTGATAGAAATGTTGTTGCCTTTGCAATTGCAATTGTAGGATCAAATAAAAATTTGCCAGATCTACTAATATGTTGTCCAATTTGATAGTGTGCTAAATGAAGGTGTGTCATTTTGTAGGTCTCAAGAAATTATAACAGTAAAATTATTTATTGTTTGCGTGGTAGAAATGTTGTTTCCTTTGCAATTGCAATTTTAGGATCAAATAAAAATTTGCCAGATCTACTAATATGTTGTCCAATTTTATAGTGTGCTAAATGAAGGTATGTCATTTTGTAGGTCTCAAGAAATTATAACAGTAAAATTATTTATTGTTCGCGTGGTAGAAATGTTGTTTCCTTTGCAATTGCAATTTTAGGATCAAATAAAAATTTTCCAGATCTATTAATATGTTGTCCAATTTGATAGTGCCAATGTGCTAAAGGAAGGTGTGTCATTCTGTAGGTCTCAAGAAATTATAACAGTAAAATTATTTATTGTTCGCGTGATAGAAATGTTGTTGCCTTTGCAATTGCAATTGTAGGATCAAATAAAAATTTGCCAGATCTACTAATATGTTGTCCAATTTGATAGTGTGCTAAATGAAGGTGTGTCATTTTGTAGGTCTCAAGAAATTATAACAGTAAAATTATTTATTGTTCGCGTGGTAGGAATGTTGTTTCCTTTGCAATTTCAATTTTAGGATCAAATAAAAATTTGCCAGATCTATTAATATGTTGTCCAATTTGATAGTGCCAATGTGCTAAAGGAAGGTGTGTCATTCTGTAGGTCTCAAGAAATTATAACAGTAAAATTATTTATTGTTCTCGTGGTAGAAATGTTGTTTCCTTTGCAATTGCAATTTTAGGATCAAATAAAAATTTGCCAGATCTACTAATATGTTGTCTAATTTGATAGTGTGCTAAATGAAGGTGTGTCATTTTGTAGGTCTCAAGAAATTATAACAGTAAAATTATGTATTGTTCGCGTGGTAGAAATGTTGTTTCCTTTGCAATTGCAATTTTAGGATCAAATAAAAATTTTCCAGATCTATTAATATGTTGTCCAATTTGATAATGCCAGTGTGCTAAAGGAAGGTGTGTCACTTTGTAGGTCTCAAGAAATTATAACAGTAAAATTATTTATTGTTCGCGTGATAGAAATGTTGTTTCCTTTGCAATTGCAATTTTAGGATCAAATAAAAATTTGCCAGATCTACTAATATGTTGTCCAATTTTATAGTGTGCTAAATGAAGGTATGTCATTTTGTAGGTCTCAAGAAATTATAACAGTAAAATTATTTATTGTTCGCGTGGTAGAAATGTTGTTTCCTTTGCAATTGCAATTTTAGGATCAAATAAAAATTTTCCAGATCTATTAATATGTTGTCCAATTTGATAGTGCCAATGTGCTAAAGGAAGGTGTGTCATTCTGTAGGTCTCAAGAAATTATAACAGTAAAATTATTTATTGTTCGCGTGATAGAAATGTTGTTGCCTTTGCAATTGCAATTGTAGGATCAAATAAAAATTTGCCAGATCTACTAATATGTTGTCCAATTTGATAGTGTGCTAAATGAAGGTGTGTCATTTTGTAGGTCTCAAGAAATTATAACAGTAAAATTATTTATTGTTCGCGTGGTAGGAATGTTGTTTCCTTTGCAATTTCAATTTTAGGATCAAATAAAAATTTGCCAGATCTATTAATATGTTGTCCAATTTGATAGTGCCAATGTGCTAAAGGAAGGTGTGTCATTCTGTAGGTCTCAAGAAATTATAACAGTAAAATTATTTATTGTTCTCGTGGTAGAAATGTTGTTTCCTTTGCAATTGCAATTTTAGGATCAAATAAAAATTTGCCAGATCTACTAATATGTTGTCCAATTTGATAGTGTGCTAAATGAAGGTGTGTCATTTTGTAGGTCTCAAGAAATTATAACAGTAAAATTATTTATTGTTCGCGTGGTAGAAATGTTGTTTCCTTTGCAATTGCAATTTTAGGATCAAATAAAAATTTGTCAGATCTATTAATATGTTGTCCAATTTGATAGTGCCAATGTGCTAAAGGAAGGTGTGTCATTCTGTAGGTCTCAAGAAATTATAACAGTAAAACTATTTATTGTTCGCGTGATAGAAATGTTGTTGCCTTTGCAATTGCAATTGTAGGATCAAATAAAAATTTACCAGATCTATTAATACGTTGTCCAGTTTGATGATGAATGCTGATACAGATTCAGTGTACCAAAGGAAAAGATCATTTCGTATATCTTAAGAAATATTATAGCAGTAAAATTATTTATTGTTCACGTATTAGGAATATTGTTTCCTTTGCAATTGTAGTCAAATAAAAATTTGCCTGCTCTGCTACCATGTTGCCCAGTTTTATAATGAATTTTTATGCTGATGAATTGACTGTGGTAGAAAGGGGTGTAGATCTTAAGGAATGATATCATTATTACATCATTATTTACTCAGCACGAGATAGAAGTTATAAACAATGCCGATGAAGTGACACGTGTACCTGGCGAAGTAGATTCGGAATTACTGACTTCAAACAATTAAAAATCTTAAACGAATGCATATTTGATAACTATATTGGAAACTTGATTCTTATATCGTACACAGCGGAGAAAACTGTCAACGACATTAATCAATAACCACAAATTGCAGTATACTGTGGTAGTACATACTGATTCGTTCATTTCCCGAAATATGTTTTTAGAACGCGTTTAATATAAACAGTGAGCGTTATATTTAAATTTCCGATAAATTGCTTTGGAAATAGTGGATAAATTCGATCTCGCTTTGACATCGAATAAATCTAAAGTGCCATTATACACTTGCCAACATGTGAGCAACAATCCAGACAACGTTGTCCAATTTTGGGGCCACGCGTACGGCCAATAATTGATGACATTCCACTTTTAACCTTATCGAATAGTACTGGGTGTGCGATATATTTTATCGATTTGGTATGTCGAGATTTCAAATTGTGTTTTAAGTAGAATACTATTGTCGGAATTCGGGTTAAAACAACATTTTTAAACCGGACAGAAAGCGAATGGAACGATAATATTACTTTTCACTCCCACGCGTCCCGTTTCATCGTATGAATTAACAGAAACGCTTCGGAATATTTCTAGCCATTTTCCTTATGTGCAATATAAATATCGTCTTTTTATAACGATTGAATTTTCGCATTTCTATATGCACGTTCCATTTGATCTCCTTTCTCTTTGACTTTCTTGTTACCGGCAAATCATTGTTTTACAATTTATTATAGTTTACCGTATAACTACTAATATTCTAGATGCCTTTTATGTTTTTGGTGAAGGACGTTTTCCCATAATTGTAAGGTATAAAATTTTTGAAAATCTACCAGGACTCCTGGGGCCTGATCCTTTTACCAATTGTAGGAGCAGGGTTGATTTTATGTTTTTGGTGAAGGATGTTTTCCCATATTCTAGATGCCGTGGTTGTTCAGATTATGGTAATATTCAAATGTAACAAATGGCTTCGATTTTTCCTAATTTTCATGCTTTCGTATTTTTCAGTTCAGCCTTAAGCCTTCGGCTTAAGGGGTTATATACAGTTATGAGGCCCAAAAAAAGCGATTTTTTAAGAATTTTTCCTGAGAACACCTTTACATCTATTAATGTAAAAATTCGTACACATATTATGGTAACATTTAACTGTATTTGAACATTTTTTATTTGTAAAAATAATAATTTTGAAACCTGCTATAGCTGATCTCCTGGAGCGCCTCTACAAAAAGGCGCCTAGCGGTGACTACTATATCGCTGGACTGGATCATCAAAAATGAAAAAACCAAACTGATTTCGTTAAAGAAATGTATAATCTAGTACTTAATCGAAGGAATAAGCAAAATAAAATTTTGTGACGAAATGGCGGCTTTTCAAAGAAAAAAATCGATTTTTCACCAAAATTTTGGCATAAATTGTTTATAAAAAAAAAATATTCATCGGAGAGAAAAAAGCTTCGATTAAGTACTAATAATATACTTAAGAAGCTTGTGTTAAAATTTGAGATTGATCGGTTCAGCCGTTTCCGAGAAATCTTGGTCACCGACTTTGAAAACACAGTTTCGAGAAAAATGCGTCGAAAGATCGTGTTAAAATTCTCTGACGCTCTCAAACGCTCTGACACGTCTTTACAAATATGCGTGTAACTTCGAAAATAATCGCCGGATTGACTTGAAATTTTTTGTGCGTATACTTAAATATATGTACATTACGAAAATGAAATTTAAAAAAATCGATTTTTTGAAAATTCTAACTGTATATAACCCCTTAAGAAACGAAACCGAGTCGGGGGGCCTAACGGGTCGCATAATCGTTCTTCAACGGACGGTCCGCGAAGGTTAAGAAGCTAAGAGGCTCGGCAGCGAGATGATGATCGGGCGGCGCGTATCGCGATACTGTTATTGCTCGGGGAAGTTGTTATCTGCTCCGGGAAAGTAGCTGCGAAGAACACCAGTTCCGAATGATTCAGCGTCGGGGAACAATGAAAACTTTGGCTGAAGATAGTGTGCATTAAACGGGAAGAATAATCCGCGGCTGCAACAATGGTGCATCTGTTTACCTGCTACCTAGGGGAATCCGGCGAGCAGGACACGGTACCAAGCCGGGAGAAATATCGCGTCCTATATTCCACACGCCTGTCATTCTAACTTCTGCTTCTCCGGTCGTCCCCCCATTGTCGCCCCATCCCCCTCCGCAACCCCCATAGGGCCGCGGGGTTCTTCCGACGCAACCCCATTCCGTATAGTTAATAGCAAGGTAACTCGCGGGTCGATTTACTTGGTGGATGTTCTGGTGCTTGAATAACAACGAGAGACCTCGCGGACCAATGAGAAAGTTCGGCTGTCGGTCGTGCCGAGCATCGCCGATACGCGGGGAACCTCGATATTTTCCCCATGTTCCCGGCGTCGTCGGCGTCGTCACGGATCGACGCCCCGCGACGCCTATCGCTCATACATCCTCGATTACCCAAAATAGATTTCATCAACGGAGCATTTTCCGAGCCGGGAGAATAAACCCGGGGGATCATCGGCCCGGCTACCGTTGATCATGACGAATCGATGAGACCCGGCATATGCGCCCGTGTGAACGAAAACACTCATCTCTCTCGGCCCGCCTCGATATCAGACCCAACGTCCTCTAACCGATACGCCTAGGCGAACGAGAGGAGTCATCAAACCGGAAAGGAGAAATCCCGCGGTACCGTTGATATTCCTCCGCAATTACTTGTTTCGCAACACGGTCCGGTTGCCCGTTAAAGGGTGACGAACGAAACGGATGAACATTGTGATCTAGGTATCTCTGGGGGTTGATCGATAGTTTTCATTAGTCGCGGCGAAGTGGTAGGAATTTCGAGGGAATTTCCCCGGTATTATTTATTTACCTCCTCGCTGGTATTGTTTCCTACGATAATTTTGAACTTATGTTATTAACCCCTTGCACTACTATTTATCTTGCGATTATAACGATTAGAAATTCTTCATCGTTCAGGATTTCATAGAAAAGAAGAAATAGTTTGTATTTATTGTATGCCTATGTTTTCTCTAAAGGATATATATATACAGGGTGGAGCATTTTAAACAGGTCACCTGAATAACTCGCTTGTTTTTAAAGATAGGAGAAAATGCATTAGACCAAACTTACTTGGTATCGGGGGGCTCATAATCTGGTATTACCAATTTTTCTATAGGTGGAGGCGTCAAGGTGATATGAAGGTCAACTCTGTTTTTTTAAACGGAACAGTATATTTTTTTGTTTATATTCTGATAGAGTGTTTCAAGACGAATACAATGACCTATTATGAAGGTCATTCAAGGTCACTCAAGGTCAAATGAAAGAGAAAACTGATTATCTCAAAGCACACTTCGAATACATGTATACTTTGATACTGCTACTACAGGTGTTCAAAATGGCGACCTTGAACATGGATACATAGTCTAAATCGTTGCAATACTGATGACACTGCCTGGCAAATTTCATTTGTATCTATTACAGAGCAAGCTCTTCTTATACGTTCTTGCATGTCAAGTTTGGTAGTTGGTTTTTCGCGGTACACTTCTGCCTTTAATTTTCCCCACAAATAAAAATCGAGAAGTGCCGTTGTGTATCTTCAAAAACAAGCGAGTTATTCAGGTGACCTGTTTAAAATGTCCACCCTGTATATATATGTGAACGTTGTAATGAGGTACAAACGTTTAAAGATGATCACATAAGGGCGAAATTCCCTGGCAAGGTCGAAAATCTGCGACTTTCACCCTTAAACTCTCATCTTGAAACATTTGTAGCTCATTGCAACGTTGACCGATTTCGATAAAATTTTCAGTATGCATATACGATACCGGAATCTACAAAACGCATTTCTTAAATTATCATTATAGGTTTACATAAAAAAGTTAAAAAATCATCATTTTTTCATTTTTTTATCATTCGAACCAATTGCAATCTAAAGAAATTTTTGTTTACTCATTGTCTAGCAAACTAATCAGTGTAACATCTTAAAAAAAATCAAGACATTTGGATCAATTTTAAAAAAGTTATGCAATTTTTAAAAGTGTCCACTTAATATTGTCCCGGACTGTATATCGACTACAACGAAATAGAATTTTATTTCGCTTTAAAGGGAATTAATAACATACATATTTATTAGACTCTGTTCAAAATCTTCATCACGAGTCTGACTCATGATTATTAGACTCTACTATTAGTTATTAGACTCTGTTCAAAATCTTCATCATGAGTCTGACTCGATATTGTAGGGGTTAACCCTTAGCACTCGAGTGGTCACTCCGAAGCACCACTAGAAATTGTGTGGCAATATATTTCAAGGAAATTACAAAAAATATTACAAAATATTTGTTACATTAGAAAATTTCTATTTAATCGATTACTAAACATTTAAATATTATATGTGGAAATCGAATCAGTTTCGTATCAATAAAATGAAAATATTCTAAGACGAAAGAAAAATTTAGGTTTTAGAATGAAAATAGTGCCGAGTGCAAAGGGTTAACTTCTCCACGCAACCAGCGCCATTGTGACGTACAAATGATACAGCACGTATTATATACGCACGTGTTAAAATAATTAACAAATTTTTCTGAATCTTCTGTTCCGTCGTCGCGTCCACAGAACACTATTATTAACTCACGTCCGAATAATTGCACTACGATCACTAAACTGTACACAACACACTTTATAAAATCGTGATAGCGAACGAGAAGATGTTACTCCGACAACGACCAAATTAACCCTTTGCACTCGAAGCTCTTTTAACTCCAAAACGAAACATTTCTTTCGACCTGGAATATTTCTCTTCTATGTATACATTTCACATGTTACACATACAAAAATTGTAAAATGTACTGGTAAAATACTGAAGCGTTTAGCGTCTTGTTAAATGCAAATAAATTTAATAATGTAAAAAATATTTTGAACAATGATACAGCAGTTTTTAGTGGCGCCTTACAGTCGCCATTCGAGTGCTAAGGGTTAATACTGTGATTTTAATTGCTTCACTTGCACGCACGTGTTTGGGTCACATGTTATAATAGGCAGGTCAGACGAGGAGGGTTTACAACACCAGATACGAAAACAAAGTAAACAAATTCTGTCGTCTGAATTGCCGACCTGGTTTCCCGGAACTCCCTGTTTATGTATCTAATGTTTCGTATACCATGACCCTCACACGTCCTTGCGAGTGAAGCGATTACAATCGCAGTATTAATTTGTTCGTTGTCGGAGTAACGTCTTCTCGTTCGCTGCCGCGATTTTATAAAGTGTGTTGTGTACAGTTTAGTGATTGTAAAGTGTGTTGTGTACAGTTTAGTGAGTTAATAATAGTGTTCTGTGGACACGACGACGGAACAGAAGATTCAGAAAAAATTTGTAAGTGTACATTACATTAGTATTTTATAATGTAGGATTAGTATTCATATGTAGAACATATAGGATATAGGATTTTCTCTCATAATTTGCAACTTTAAATATATTTGATTTGGTACATCGATTTTTATCGTGTAGCAAAGGTACACATTCTTTTCATTGTCGAGTAAATTTAGAAAATTCATTGAAATTGACGGCTGCTAAGATAATTAAAAGAAAGCAGCGAATACATTTAAAGAACGAGAAGGGGTTTATACATTTAACACGTTGACTGCCATGTCACCCATATATGGGTGACGGAATTATTTGTTCAGGCCTTAAAATGAATTTTTACGTTAATATATTCATTGTACCAAATTCGATTAGAATCCGTAAAATTCAAGAAAGTTGGAGGACTACTCAGTATTATACATTTAATTTTTTCAATTTCTATTTTATCAAATAACTTACTTTGATTTTATGGAATTTTTGAGGTTTCTAATTTGGCAGTCAAAGTGTTAAAAGGGTCCGAATATTGCATCTGTGATACAGATACAACATAGTCGACTGCTTCAGGGCAGCTAGGTCGAAAAATCTGACCTAAACTATAAATTGACCCACACGATTCGAGCATTGTACACACCTTGCTCATTCCTTGTGATAATAAAAATGTTAAATTGTGAAAATATGTGGTTCGAAGAGGTGAACCTAATAATAGACTAAAAAGTGTTGACAGGGTCAATTTATTCAAAACGAATACAATGCTTTACAATATTATGACCTTTCAGTATAAGCACAGTCTGAGGAACATAAACAAATTTTGAACTGTGAATTATTTCGGTAATAAGTAGACATCCGATTTTATGCATTTATTACAAAAATGAGTAGGTGTAATTTAAAACGGTAAGAACATTAGAAAAATTTAAAAATACTGTTATATTATGTTCAACCTATTAAACATATTAGAAAAGAAAATAAATTTCTATTTCGTTCCAGTTTGTTGCAATTTAGGAAGAAAATTTTTATTTTGCATAAAGATCCGCTGTCTAGTAATAAGGCATTACAAATAAATAATATCCAGAACACCAACTTTACTGCAAGAATTATCTAATAATATTCTAGCACTATTTGTTGAATAGTATTCACTGGGAACCTTAGCGTTAATACTTCGGTGAAGCAGCTATCAGTACTGGAAAATGGCAGCAGAGGTTCTGTATTAGATTTCCGTGCAACGTATTGTTTTTACGTCTTTCGCGTGGTTTTCCTGTTAGAATATAAATTCCGGGCCAGCACGAACTGTTCGGAGCATTGCGCCGGCGATGATAGGACTTGAAATCATTGTCGCGAAATTTGTTGTCGGCGGTGCGTCGGCGTGAAAAATAAATTCGCGCAAGCCGGACGAGCACGGTGGCAAAAACCAGACGAGTTACGTTCTCGTTTCGAACGGTGGCGAAATTTATGCGCGGGGGTGGGTGGGGGGGAGGGGGTAGGGTGTAGGGTGTTCAGGAAATAGCGTTCGTTTCCACGTCGATCTATCTTTCGCCGGAGGCGGCCACTTTCATCGCGTTTCGATCAATCATACCCGTTTACAAATAATGATGTTTAGCCCGGGCAACAAAGCAGAAACCGCGGAGGGGCATTGAATTACACTCGAACAGAGCCGTGAACGTGTAATGACACGAGGCGCGGCCCGAGCCCGAGCCCGAGCCCGAGCCCGCCACAGTAAATTATTTCGCAATGCGGCGAGCGCGTTGTTTTATACCGCGTGCTATTTTGAAATCGAATTTCTCTTTGGCCATTTGTGTCGCCAGGCTACGATAACGTAATTACGATACATAGGACGCCGGACATCCGGACGGCAAACGCGTTGTTTTTCAATGGTTCTCGCGTTACCCGGCCGGCTACCACGGCTGAATGATAATTTTCATCCGCATTTGTTAATTGAATTAATGTAAACGCGTCGATCCGACGTCCGTCACTGTCGTTATTTAAGCTTAACGCGTGCCGCGTAAAATAACCGGCCGGTTTCCGTTCGTAGAATTGTTCTCCAAAACTGATATTCCATTGTGTTGTCGACCGAGCTAACATTTTATAAAATGGAGAATGCGTCGAATCGCTCATTTCCCGTCCCCCCTGTCCCCTCCCCCACCCTTGCCGAGCGATCCTGAAAAATCAGCTGCAATGCAGATTGTCATTGTAATCAGAAAGTCGATGCGTGTTTCGCGTGTAACCGAAGCTAATGCCCGTGACGCGTGATCGAAATTTCGTTGTCGCTTTAATAAAGACTTCGTGTGCTCGCATGAACTGTTTCTATACTGTGCCCGATCTAACGCGGAATTTCTATCGATCAATCCCTCTTCATCGTCTAAACGGGAAAGAGAGGGCCGTAATTGCCTGATTAAGGACTGTGGTCACGCTAAAAACACCAATCAACAGGATAATCACAAAGACTGACACCTGCTATGATCTTCGACTGCGTTTCACTTGATTAACAAACCGTTTGTTCCAAATTTTAACGGTACACGGTAAAAAATAATCCTTTTCTCGTTCGGTGTACAGACGGGGCAGCAGTACCAAAAATTCCAGGGATTTTTGGCGTTGAATATTTGGATTTGAACAGTTGGCAGTTCTTCTAAATAATAATCTTTATTGTTGTTCTTCAGGTGAAACGACAATTACAGTCGAGTCGGAAAGTAAGTTAACGACTGGTGTATGCAGGCAAATGAATATGACATGTCTTTAATCTTTAATAATGATAATATATGTTTTACTAACATATTTGTTTATTTCCTTACACCTCCTAAATAAAAACAATACAATAACTTGATTTTATTCATCATATTCATTGCCCACATATCACCAAATGTTAACTTACTTTCCGACTCGACTGTATACACGTATAAAATGTAACGCAGTTAGTATTTGAATCACACAAACTAAAAGACTGATATTATCGCAGTATCGAAGCAGTTTCGCGAAACGTCTTGGTCCACGGACGACACGACCTATGTTTTTAAGCAGTTGAAAAATTTGAATGACACGATAAATTAGTTCCTCACATTTTTCTACACGAGACGTTAAAATTTCGGATTGATGGAAGTGTAACGAAGTCAACGATACAATATCGTTTTTCTGTCGCGATCACGTTTGCGGATTCGAATAAATCACGTCTCGGAAGATTACATTAGCTTCGCTTGTTAATTGCCGGGTCTGTTTGCACCACGACGGGACTCATTACGTAGCAGCTAGCTAGCATTCCCGTTCCCGGTTGCTGCGTCATGCAACTTGTTGGACCGTTGCCTCTCCGCGCGATGCAACTCGCTGGACCTCTATGTTTCCATAATACTATTAATTATCAATTATGATGAACGTTTTATCCACGACGGTCCGAGGCGGAGACCGCGGGTGCATTGTCCGTTATTTTTTCTCTCCCACCGAGCTAGGTCCCTGAAGCGCTGTCTATCACCGCGGGTGACGCGCGTCTAATAAAGGCCCACGTATGCATACGCATCTGCATGCAGATTTCCGGAACAGACACGCATCTTCACCGCGTTTCGTCAACCGTCGGTCGCCATTTTGTCCGGACCATCTTCCGTATCGCGTGTCGAATTTCGTCCCATTCCACCGAGAACGATCGGTACAACACGATTCGAGACTTAGGAAGAATTAAAAAAGTTATACAGTGATTTCTCTGTAGGGGAGAGTTGCCGAATGCGTACCACTTAATTTCGAAGGCAGTTTATATATTCTTTAGTAGGAATTTGAGCAAAAATTATGTTTTGCATCTATGTATTAACTATCGAAGTTGCAATTTAATATGATTTTTTAAATATTTATTGATAGATCATTGTGATATGAACACTTTTATAAGATCATGCAAACAGTACGATTTAGGCAACCAGTATCCTAAATGGCACCAGCCGGTTTCCAAAATTGTACCTCATGTGTTGGATTAAAAAGATACAAAAAAATCATAAGAGAAACTGTATTTTGCGTTTAATTTCAGTTTAATATACAATACAACATAAAAATAAAATGAAATATTACATTACTTAACTTAAATACAACTAGGACAATAATAAATATTGTCTTTTTTCAAAACTCCTCCACAAGCTTCATGTACCCACTTTTGGCACTTTAAGTATTGGATCATGTCTTCTAAATAAGAATTATTGCAAAGAAAACAGAACCAATCGTTTTCATTCTCCACTTCTACGAGAACTGGAGCAGCGGTGCTGGTTGAAGGCGTGAAATCAATTTTTCTTTGTTTCATTTGTTTTGTTTTCATTGCAACTAATTCCTTTTTATAGGGGCTACTGTAAGCTACTTTCCCATGCTAAAAAAATTTGAAATATTGTAAATCGTTTATTTTCGCGGTAAAATTTGAATAACAGTATCTTAAATCGTACTGGTACGATTTAGGAAACCACAGTGTGGTACGATTTAGGAAAAAGACGTCCCGCTAAATAATTGAAGCTAACCTTTAAAACATTATCAGTATGTTTTATAAACTAAATAGAAATAAATAATATAACATAGCTAGTTTTCAAAAATATATAAGACTACCTCAGAAACTGTAGATTTATATTTAATTCAGCCGATTAAAATCGTTTAAAATTAACATCAGACTTGCCTGATTTCTTTGTGCTTCTTTCATTCACAAAACAACACTTCATGCGGATGACTTTTTGGTCCTACTTTATCGACATAAATAAAAGTTCATATCTTTACCATCAACAGGCATCAAAATGCATTAACTTTTAAATACAAGAGGTGGTACGATTTAGGTGACCAGTACGCATTTGACAACTCTCCCCTATATGTCGCTAACGCCTGGATCATAAACGTCGCCACTACCGCGAGGTATACCCCGTAAACATAATACGAGTCGGATACCAACGTTCTCCTAGATTTATGTCGCTGGCAAGACCCATGTTGTTGACATACAGTCCGCGACAATACTATAAGACATCACTTAAAACGAAATAATTATCTATTACATGAAAGCATTTCGTCTGTCATGCAGAGTGTTAATGAAGGTGGTGTCACTTTTAAATTCTTAGAAATACTAACGAAAACACTGCGTCAAACGACGTCTCCAGAAGTAACTAATGAAAGACGATGAAGTTCTTTCATACAACACAATTGTTTCGTTTTAAGGGGTTATATACAGTTAGAATTTTCAAAAAATCGATTTTTTTATATTTCATTTTCGTAATGTACATATATTTAAGTGTACGCACAAAAAATTTCAAGTCAATCCGGCGATTATTTTCGAACTTACACGCATATTTGTAAAGACGTGTCAGAGCGTTTGAAAGTAGGAGGCGATCTTTCGACGCGTTTTTCTCGAAACTGTTTTCAAAGTCGGTGACGACCAAGATTTCTCGGAAACGGCTGAACCGATCACTCTAAAATTTTAACACAAGCTTCTTAAGTATATTTTTTAGTAATTAATCGAAGCTTTTTTCTCTCCGATGAATATTTGTTTTTTTATAAACAATTTAAGGCCAAAATTTTGGTGAAAAATTGATTTTTTTCTTTGAAAAGCCGCCATTTTGTCACAAAATTTTATTTTGCTTATTCCTTCGATTAATTACTAAATTATACATTTCTTTAACGAAATCAGTTTGGTTTTTTCATTTTTGATGATCCAGTCCAGAGATATAGTGGTCACCGCAAGGCGCCTTTTTGTAGAGGCGCTCCAGGAGATCAGCTATAGCAGGTTTCAAAATTATTATTTTTACAAATAAAAAATGTTCAAATACAGTTAAATGTTACCATAATATGTGTACAAATTTTTACATTAATAGATGTAAAGGTGTTCTCAGGAAAAATTCTTAAAAAATCGCTTTTTTTGGGCCTCCTGACTGTATATAACCTCTTAAACGATGTCTCCAGAAGTAACTAATGAAAGACGATGAAGTTCTTTCATATAACACAATTGTTTCGTTTTAAGTGATGTCTTATAGTATTGTCGCGGACTGTATATCGAGAAAAGACTGTGCCGAGAATTCACTATACCCACTAGATCCCCGGAACATCTGTAGAAGTTAAATCTGACGCAACAGTCAGCGTCTTCAAAGCATCCCCTCGATTTCGTTTCTGAGGGAAACTCGGATCCGACGATTTTCCGGCGATCGATTCCTTGCGTCTTTGCAAATTGGCCGGACTGCGGTACGTCGCAGGAAAGCATGCTAATTTTTCGCCGGCGAACGTCCGGATTCCGGTCACGTATTTCACCACGGTTGCGCACCGCTAACGAATCGAAAACTGGTAATTAAAGTTACCGTGACTTCTGATCGCGCGATCCCGAACGAAGTCGGTCGTCTCGGTCGACGTATTCGTTAAGGTGCGCTGTCCTATTCTCATACACACGAAAATAATCGTTTTCAATGCTCGAATCTAATTGCGAGCCACTTCTGCTAGTTATTGCTTGTCCATTAACCCATTTAGACCCATTGCGCCGTATACGGTGCAGTCCATTGAAAAATATTTACAGACCTACTCGCTCGAGTTTCAGATTAACGATTTAGCATCGAGTAGAAGATATTTTATTTTTTATGGTATTTTCTTTTTTTGATAATTTGTAGACATCTTCATTCATAATGATTCTAGATCAATCAGTTAAAGAGTACGAAACTTTGAAAATTACTTTGACACTCCTTAACAAAAATGGTTTTATTCAATTTTTAAACAACGATATTTTACTGTAAGCCGTTACATCTTTATTGTATTTTATGTTTTATGATATTTTCTTTTTTTTTATAATTTGTAGACATCTTCATTTATAATGATTCTGGATAAATCAGTTAAAGAGTACGAAACTTTGAAAATTACTTTGACACTCCTTAACAAAAATGGTTTTATTCAATTTTTAGAAAACGATTCTACTGTAAGCCGTTACATCTTTATTGTATTTTATGTGTTATGATATTTTCTCTTTTTGATAATTTGTAGACATCTTCATTTATAATGATTCTAGACAAATCAGTTAAAGAGTACGAAACTTTGAAAATTACTTTGACACTCCTTAACAAAAATGGTTTTATTCAATTTTTAGAAAACGATTCTACTGTAAGCCGTTACATCTTCATCATTGACGAACGAATGCCGGCTGTAAAGGTTCAAAATAAATTGGGAAAGCAACGTATGGCGATACGTAAAGGCAGAACGTCCGACAGCTGGACGTCCCCAGCGCCGTCCGCAATTTTCTTGTCCGGAACGAGGCCACGAAATCGGATGTGGTTCTTCGTTTAGGCATAGTGCTCGCGTGCGAAAAGTTTCGCGTTCGTACGAGTGCGAGTGGTGTCGTTACGGCCTTGATCGCGCTTGGCTCTCAAGGACCTTGACCGGACGAGCTATCTCGGCTGGAAGAGGCTGAAAAACTTCAAATAACCCGCGGGCTATCCCGCGTGGAAACGCGGTACCGCTGGTTTCTCATTAGCGCGTGATTATCCATAAGGGTTCATTAAGCATTCCCGTCCGTTCCGCTGGACGTTTCCGATTGTAAATTCGCCGTGGCCGAGGCATGGCTGGAAACCGTCTTGATCCACGCGGGAGAATGTAGCACTAATTGTGCAACAGTCCCGTGCATTCAAACGGGCAGATATTAGGCCGGCAAACGTTCGCGCGCGCCAGAAACGTCCGAGGCGGGAACGCGTCTTTACGTTTACCGCTTAATTGCCCCGGAGAGGGTAACCGAGGGAATTGAATCTGTTTCTTTGCGCGCCGCGCCGGTTCGCGTCCATGTTTTTCGGCGTCCTCTCGTTTTCTTGCCCCCCGCGCGATCCACCGACACTTAAAAACGCTGAACTTGCTTTATTCCGTGCTGAATTATTCAGAGCCTTACCCTCGCCTCTCGGCTCGGCTCGCCGTCCTCTCTCGCCGTTATTCGAACGATTCCGGCCAGAAATTAAACCTCGCGTCGATTCGCTAGGCATCCCCGGCTGATCGTGTGCATGAATAACTCGGGCAACGAGATTCGTCGACAGGACTCCCGAAGCATCGTTATGTTTCAACCGCAATTTTGAACGTTTCAAGATTCCTCGGATAATGCGCACTTCCAGGTAAAAACATTTCCGATAGTATGTCACGCGCGCGCGGTGCTCCTATTAACACGTTGCGTACCGCTCACGAGTTTTTTCGTGTTTTGCGCGCCATCTGTTATGGACCGCTCACGAGTTTTCTCGCGAGAGAAAAGACTTTTTTTTCTCGAGTTTGCCCAAAAACGTGCGGTCCCTGGCGTATGTCTTAGAGATTTCTATGCAATGTGTTAAAACGAAACCACTGTCCACGGGTAACAGATAAAAGTTTAGCAGCCCGCAGGCCGCTGCTGTACGCTTTCGTTATCAGTCTGTCAAGTTTTATTAACCTGTGGGTGTTTCAACGTGTGCCGCGAACAATTTGGTGGAAGTACGAATAATAGGATTTTTAACCCATTGCACTACAATTTACTTTACGATTGCAATGATTAGAAATTCTTCGATGCAATCTAGTAGAAAAAATAGAGAATTTATATTTATTTTATAACCACGTGGTCTGCGATAGCTAAATATTGACTACGATAAAATAGCATTTCATTTCAATTTAACCCTTAGCACTCGAATGGCGACTGTGAGGCGCCACTAAAAATTATACACGGTGCAGCGCAAATTAGTCCCCACGATTTTTCCGCCCCTTTGGATGGTCGGACAGAAAAATGTTTCTTAGCAAAGTTAATCAGCATTTAACCGACAAGAAATTGCAATATTTTAAATTAAAAAAATAATCGATTTTCAACAAAAAATCAAGGTCGCTGTCATATCTTTTAATGGAACTGGGTATTTTTAACTTAATAATATTGTAGGCGACGTCGAAACGAATTCAACGACCTGCTATACAATGACTTTCAGATGACCTTGAAAGATAACATCGCCATGAATCAATTGCCAGAATATTTGAAATATTTCGACGGTGCAAACAAATGAACAAATGACAAAACGTTCAGAAATGTAAAAAGAAGTTCTCTAATGGAAGCTACACATAAGACTTTGTTACAAAGAACAGAACTTTGCGTTACACAAGATGGGGTGGAGTTCGAAAATTTAATTTAATTATTAATTAATTACATGTAGACGTTTAACATTTTTTTTTTAACAATGTGGCTCCGTACAAATTTGGTTTTTTGTGAGTTAAGTTCTGAAGCAATGTTTACGTTCATTTGTTTACTTCTAAATGCGAGGCGTTGCTATTACGTACCGTCGATATATTTCAAATATTGTGGCAATTGATTCATTATTATCTTTCAAGGTCATCTGAAAGTCATTGTATAGGAGGTCGTTGAATTCGTTTCGACGTCGCCTACGATATTATGAAGTTAAAAATACCCAGTTCCATTAAAAGATATGACAGCAACCTTGATTTTTTGTTGAAAATCAATTATTTTTAAAATTTAAAATATTGCTATTAAATTTGTTTGTACTCAATAAATTACTAAAAACTTCAGTATTGTACGAGTAAATTGCACCATTTTCGTATGTATAACATGAAAAAAAAATCTATAGAAGAGAAATAGTCTAGGTCGAAAGAAATTTTTCTTTTTGGAGTTAAAATAGCTTCTTAGAAGATTCTGTTCGAAGTCTGCGTCACGAGTCTGACTCGATATTATAGTGCAAGGGGTTAACATAATTTTGTACAATTATATAACGTGGGATTATATATATAACGTCAAACAAAATCGTGCGAGATGACAGTTATTCCGGACCGTTTACTTAGAAGGAAAGACCGTTGCGGTGAAAATTGTAGTATAATTGCAACGGACAAACACTATTACGGTAAAAACGCGCGCAAGACAAAAGGAAGAAGCGTGCGCCTGAAGATCAGAAGATGAAGTAGCTGCCGCCGCGCCGAGGCGATCGGGGGAAGTGCAGCAAGGGCTATAAAAACGGGCAACAAAAAAGGCGGGCGGTCGGCTAAATTGCCAGTGACGAGGGGAAATATCTAATTGATATCGCTAATTATTACTCGACAAAGCTGCGATCGGGGGCGTGGCTGCGTTTCTGGCTACCAGAGGTTGCGCCCCGGCAAAGCGTGGCCGCGTCAAATTGCCTCTGCACTTACTGAAAGCCATACTTAAGCCAATTCGCGATACGAAACACGACGAATCCTGCCGGCCTGGTCTTGCCAGTGGTCCGTCTTGAACAATTTAATGATATTTTACTGATTAATCAATTGTTTGCGATTGTTTACGACTTAGTCCACACAAAATTAAATCAAATTCGCAGCTTACGTTTTTCCAAGAACTTAAAAGTAAGAAGACAAGCCCCAATATTGAGTCTACATTTTTTTTGTTCTACTGCACTGAGACAAGTTATAGTATACATACATATATACATTCACAAATACACGGTCCACACAAAATTAAATCAAATTCGCAGCTTACATTTTTTCAAGAACTTAAAAGTAAGAAGACAAGCCCCAATATTGAGTCTACATTTTTTTTTGTTCTACTGCACTGAGACAAGGTGGCCGCGTCAAATTGCCTCTGCACTTACTGAAAGCCATACTTAAGCCCATTCGCGATACGAAACACGACGAGTCCTGCCGGCCTGGTCTTGCCAGTGGTCCGTCTTGAACAATTTAATGATATTTTACTGATTAATCAATTGTTCCTATCGATAACCAACTCTGCATTGCTTCTTGAATTTCCATCAATTCCGAAAGTGACGAAATTATTCAATTCTAGTCGAAAATGTAATGAAAACGAATACTCGAAGGTGAACACTTTAAAGGTATCACTTTTTGCGTAAGAAATTACTCTTCTTCTTCCCGATGTCAAAGTTATTTCATGATTTTTGTACCTGATTTTCTTTCGCGAAGAGCATCTTTCGTCTGAGATATTGCTTTTCTTTTCAGCAATAGATCCTGATGGAATTATTTCATTACGCCTGCCCACCTTATTTTTTAAACGAAGACGTAGACGTTCTAATGAATTAATTATTTGAAAATAATAATGATTATTATAATTATTATTATTATTATTATTATTATATTATGATTATTATTATAATAATGATTATTTATTCATTATTTGAATTATTTGAATGAATTATTTTTACTTGGCTATTTCGATACACTTGAAAATTAAACGATCTTTACACGTCGAGTGAACGTATTAATTAATGTCGGAAACTGTAGAAGTTTATCTTCTTTATTTTGTTCTTTAACACTAGAACTACCAAGCAGTAAATGCAACTTATTTGAGCAATTATGCAACTGGCATACATTGTCTTACGACAACGACAAAATTGCAGTTGTTTAGATTTCGTACCAGTTTTGTTTAGATATCTACTTCGATAGAGAAGTTCATAAAAAAATTTTCTCATAAAAACATATATATATTTACAATTTCCTTATTTCTAAAAGAAAAAATTAGGAGCAAGTCATTTTGACCCATCCGGTAGTTCTAGTGTTAATAGAATTTGTTCGAGGCTAGAACCCCTCCTCTTAGATTACGAATTACTGTTCATAATTTATTAAAAAATAATGGACTGATGAGACTCAATTGGACTAATAGAAATCGTCCATGTTTCCCACAACGAAGAAGGAGAATGAGCAACAGTTTCATAAATTGACAGACTTGTACAAACCGAAGTGTTTTCAGCACACTTTGCCCTGGATTATTTGAAAATTCTATCTCGATGATTCTCATACATCAAGGGTTAGGTTTAAAATCTTCGAGCAGGACCACTTCGGTGAAAGCAAAAAGCGAAAGAGAACCGGCATAAGTGAGAAAAGAAGACAGGTTAGAAAAGGGAGTGGGAAGACTTGAAACCCGAAGAAACGGCCTGCGGATCTGCTTTTGTACTCGCGGCTCATTAAAGGGTCACGTGTTCGAACCGGAACCTCGCCCTTTAAGTCTAATTGTTACTTAGTTTTAATTGCTGCCGGCTGTGTTTTGCATAAGTGGCCTTCGGAGCCTTTCTCCTCCTCTCTCTCTCTCTCTCTCGCTCTCTCTCGCTCTCTCTCTCTCTCTCTCTTTGTCTCTCGTTCTCTCTTCAACTCTCCCTCTCTCCCTCTGCCACCCCGTTTGTTTTTGCCGCGACGGCCGCGAAGAAAGAGCACCAAGAGAACCTGAATCTTCGCGCCTGCCTCGCGTGGACGTGGATTAAATTGAATTAATTTCGGCCTCTCTCGGTCCGTGCCGCTCGGCCCCGGGCCAAATAATTAATTACCGTCTTACATGACGGCTGATAAGTAAATCTTTTTAAGTAGAGGATTTGCGCGCGATCGGCCGACGATTACCCGACTTGTCGTTGCACCTCGAAACGATACACGTTGTTCGCGTTCGTCATTCGCGGAACTTATTTCGACCGATTCGGTTCAAATCGAAATTTATGGATTTTCGTTAATAAGACGTGCAGGAATATGATTATCCATGAACCAAAGATGCCTGTATTTTTTTTTTCAGAGCAATGCATGTCGAATCGTAAATCCTCTATTTCAAGAAGGCTATTAATGTACAATTTTTAATGCCTTTGATTGCTGTTCTTTACTCGAATTTTCAATTTTGCAATGGAGTCTTGAACATATTCAATGTGTTCACTCTGGTTCCAGTGAATCAAAAATTAACGAAACTGTATTA
>CAJYYF030000096.1:0-23604 GCA_913789895.3 Seladonia tumulorum
TGAGAATCGGGCGTTTGTTATATATAGGCGTGATCAATTGTTTTTGGCCGTCTTAGCCATAAGATACAATATGTAAATACCGGCGAAAACATTTGTTCCGTCAAATTTGCATTTCATCCCATTTCTCCAAGTAGAATAACAACGAAGCCGAACACGACAAATTGGCACGAAATTTTCTTGTTTAAGAACAAATAAAGTTGTTATGAGTATAGAAACCGACGAGATATTCCCCCACATTTCTGCATTATCTTTTTAGCCTGGAACAGAACCTGTATCATCTTTTTAGCCTGGAACAGAACCTGTGTCAGCTTTTTAGCCTGGACCAGAACCTGCATCATCTCTGGCAGGTAAGATGATGCAGGTTCTGGTCCAGGCTAAAAATTAGACTAGGGGACAGCACTATACTATATTTCTCCCCTCTAGTACACGCATCTTCTCTGCTACTACTACTAAATACTCCCTACGCCATTTTTCCTCTGCATCTGTCAACTCTGATACCAAACACGACGATTCAACGATGATACCTATAGAAAAATTAGCATCGTCTCTGAAATTGAAAATTTGCTCTGCGCCAGAAGTGGTACCAACGGTAATAATTAGTTATCCAAATTTTCTGTAATGCATACCCAATTATTAGCGAATAACTCGCAAACATTTCCGTCACAGTTTCGTTATGATCATTAACAGTCGATTGAACCGAATGTTTTACAGGGAACTGAATTATGCGTAAGGCACGTAGACTCGACGGTGGATGAAGTTACGCATAATCCCAAGTATGAAGAGCTGTTTGCACCAGATGTAGGGCCTGAAAATCCTTTTAAAACGCAACAACAACGCGCTATAAAAAACATGCTGTCCGGATACGTAGAGAAAGCTCATATAAGCGAATTCCAATTTGAAAATCAAAGAAGAACTTTTGCTAGCTATGGTATGCATACGTGTGCATATACACATATATATATATAATTATAAATATACAATACGATAATATATACTTTAATACACGTGTTGGTACAGGTCGCATCCGAATAAAATAAATATTTATTGTAGGCTATGCATTGGACCCAACCGTAGATGGAAGTGCAGAAGAAGGTAGAACAATTATTGGAGCGAAAGAAGCAGCAGAAGAATTGGGTGGGAAAACTGTATTCGAAAGCACAACACTGAGACCATCGGATAAAAGAAAGCGTCATAGGAATGACAATCCTGCTGATGTAGAGGGATTCTTAGGTCCATGGGGTGGATATGTAGATGAAAAACGCGTTGTAAAACCAACAGAGGAAGAAGCTGCTGAGCTAGAGGAGATATTAGCCAAAAGAAATAGAAGAGGCAAACCTATGGAAGAGAAACCCTTGGAAGAAAAGACAGTGTTGCATAGTATGTATAGTCGAACAATTGCTTCACTTTTTTATTCAACTTGAATCAACGGTTATTTATTATAACATTGTTCTGCAGTCAAGGATAGCGTGGACTACCAAGGAAGATCATTTTTACATGCTCCGCAAGATGTTGGAGTAAATTTGAGGTCCGAGTCGCCACCCGATAGATGTTTCTTACCGAAAGCACAAATTCATAGTTGGGAAGGTCATACAAAGGGTATCTCTCAGATCAGATGGTTTCCTCGTACGGCACATTTATTACTCTCGTGCGGTATGGATTGCAGAGTTAAGGTATGTATAATATAATATTAGGTCAGCGCAAAACAATATTGGGGTACAACAATACATGTGCACATTACTTTGACGAAAGTTGTGGGAAGTGTACAAGGAGAGAAGATGCATTCGAACGTATTACGGCCATCGCCAAGCCGTCAGAGACATAAGTTTCGACAACGACGGAAAGAGATTTTTATCAGCGGGATATGATCGTTATGTGAAACTTTGGGATACTGAAACTGGCGCTTGCGTTAGCCGATTCACAAACAGAAAGATTCCATATTGCGTGAAATTTAATCCGGATTCTGACAAACAACATTTATTTGTGGCGGGTACCAGCGACAAGAAGATTATTTGCGTAAGTAATACAAATGCTGCCTTTGGGTTGCTACCTGGGTGACATTGCTCGCGTTACATTACGTTACATTACATTGCAGTGGGATGTTCGATCCGGCGAAATAACACAAGAATATGATAGACATTTGGGAGCGGTAAACACGATAACGTTCGTAGATGAAAATCGGCGTTTTGTAACTACCTCGGATGACAAGAGCTTGAGAGTTTGGGAATGGTAAGATGCGACTTACCGTATACGACGCTGTTTGTTGAATTTTTAAAAGATTGTCCTTCTGTAAAAATCTAAAACTTTTTATACAGGGATATACCAGTCGACATGAAGTACATAGCAGATCCTTCGATGCACTCTATGCCGGCGGTGACACCATCGCCTAATCAAAAGTGGCTCGCGTGTCAAAGCATGGATAACAAGATAGTTATATTTTCTGCATTGAACAGATTTAAGATGAATCGTAAGAAGACATTCACAGGTCATATGGTTGCTGGCTATGCATGTGGTTTGGACTTTTCTCCCGATATGAGGTAAAGAAAACTAACTTAACTGAACTTGACAGACACTATAATTATTTCAATAATTTTACCAGTTACCTGGTATCGGGCGATGCGGACGGGAAATGTTATATTTGGGACTGGAAAACGACCAAATTGTACAAAAAATGGAAGGCACACGACGGTGTATGTATTGACGTATTGTGGCATCCGCACGAGCCTTCGAGACTCGCGACGGCTGGCTGGGATGGAAAAATAAAGTATTGGGACTAAGAATTAAAAAGAAATTCCATTGTATTTTTCGATAAAATTGTGTATTTGTATTTTATTATATACATACAATTACGGCCTATACTCTAGTCCATTTCACGCGTACGGATTACATATGTCATACGTATTTAAATCATATCGTCAGAAATACGTGTAAATGTCTAAGGGTACGCGCAAAAACTATAGTCTACTACGATTTTGAACGTTTACTGAAAGGACACGTGTATCCACGGAACCCGTGAACCGTGTATTCGCGAATTAAGTATCATTAATAAGTGTTCCTAATACACGTGTAATTATACATTCCATTCTCCGTGTAGACGAATATACGGATCCGTGTATTTTTGTACAAAAATTTTTGTTCGAATTCCGGCAACTGATCAAACTGATTCGTTATTGTTTTTCGAACGAATTCTTTTCGAGACAGCAATAAATTCACGCTCAATTGTTCGACGTACCCGTGTATCTAATATTAATAGGGTTGAACGTTTTAAGGGTGGCAAGGTAGCAAGCAGCGAGCAGCAGTGTTGTTCCTAATGGTTCCTAACAGCGTATGGCGGTCAGAAAAATCAATAGTATCCACACGTCACGTCACTATGTCCGACGGCTGCGTTCCGTACTACACACTTCGTCGTAACGCGAAGTTGATGTTTTTCATTTGTCTACAAATGTGTGCTCGACAACGATAACGTATTTTCTCTGAAGATTTTTGAAATTGGACAATTTCAAAACAACAAAGTGACTGAACGTGAGAGTTGATCGAAACACGTTGCCGAATGGTAAAGTAATGTTATCACGATATATTTTCAATGGGCAGAAAAATGCACACATATCCCTTGATTTGTCGAGTTGCTGGAACCGACGACGCGAACAATAATTACCAAGAATGTTGATGCTTGACCGAGAATATATTGTTTAATTATAAACTTATACATATATATCTTACTAAAAGAATTAGAGTTAATGTAAAAATGGACAGTCCTGGGTTAGGATACTCGTATCATCTTCCGTCCGCAGGCTGGAATCTCAGAGTTCGAAATGTTCTTTCCCAGTTTAGTGATCTTTTCAGCGAGTTTAACAAATATATCGCGCCTGCTTATCATCATGACCGATGCGAAAGGTATTGTTCATAGAAAATTTTGTAATTACATAAATGAATCACAGATAGATACATATATATATGTATCTATCTGTATATATATATACACACACATATAATATGGTTTTATAGATCAGTACAGATGCGATTATATTCCATGCACAAGAGGGAGTTTGTCATGGTGTTTATCGCCTTCTTCGCCTGTTTTATATTAGAGGTGTTTATCGGACTTGCAGGTACATGAACCTACATATATACTTTACATTCAACAGAAACACACGTATATGTAGATTGTAGATTGCTTTTCAATCGGGGGAGATGGAGATTGCTCTCATCCTTTTATCGTCTTATAGGACCTCCCATTACATCGACCAGCGAACAGAAGGCTCATTTGAATGGCAGCGAAATGGCCACTGGTCCTTTCATCATGAAAACACCTCCACTGTCTACGTATAGTCAACAACTATGGGTGATCGCAAAGTTACTGACATCAATCAACGATGGTATCGTGGATACAATGGATTTGACAACGAATATCTAAATTCCAAATGGGCATTGTAAAATATAAATAGTATAATTTGTGATTATCAACTTTTCTAGATGAACGATACGACAAAAGTTTTCAAATCAGTATCTCGATAGATGGTTTAACGGAGGATCGTAAACTTGTGTCTGTGCTACCATCGGAAACTGGACAGAATAGGTAAATACTATCTGCTAGGCAAGGTGACAGAAACACCATTCGAAATGTCATTCGTTCGATAACAAAGACGTCGCTAATACATTTGTTCATTATTAAATATTGCAGAACCAGGCGTTTAAAATGCGAAAGGCAAACGTGCGACGAGCTGGTGGTTGCCCATCTCGGATTCCTCGACTACACTTATTATATAATTACCGTTCGTTTCTACGGGCTTGAGAATTTCCACCAGCGTTATAAAATACGCGAGCTCACATTCTACGTCAGTAAGCACTACACGAAATGAACAAATTGCATCGTGATAGATTCGAAAATAATATAATAATAATCGCATATTGTGTATCGAATAACATTTCCGTCTGTTCGCAGTTCAAGAACTATAACCCAGACTTTACAGAGTTTGAAATATGGTTTCGTCTAATGTTTTTACTAACCGCATTCGGAATTATGGTAAACAATGTACAAGCATTCTTCTTTTAATTCGTTCTAATGCTTTCATCGCATTATACAATAGTAATATTACTACTACTACTATACTACTTACTTAGCTGTTTGCGTAACTCTGTGGAACAAATCGTGATAGTGTACATACATGCAAATTTCGTTGATTTTTAGTGTTGGTTCGGGCATTCTCTCCGAAAGTATCCGCTGCACGACTGGTCGATAGAACAGAAATGGATTTCCATACTCCTTCCGCTACTAATCTTATACAATAGTAAGATTTCGCGACATATCGTGTGTTGCCGACTCAAAATTGAACGGTATCTATGTCTCTCGCTTTTTTACAGATCCGTTGTTTCCTATGACGTTTTTGATGAATTCCTGGGTGCCTGGTATGTTGGATGCAATTCTACAAACGACCTTTTTATGCGCTGTTCTTATGTTCTGGTTATGCGTTTACCATGGTTTGAGACAGGTGCGAGACTTGTTGCGTTGTTGAGTACTTGTAGAGTAAAATCAAATAAGATAGTAGTAATGTAATAGCAATATTTATTATAGTACGTGCGCATTTGCGCGCGTGTATGCTTATACAACTTATATATAACTTGTACGTTTGAACAGAACGAGAGACGCCTTATCACGTTTTATTTACCCAAAATTTTGGTGGTTGGGCTACTGTGGTGTTCGGCTTTGATTCTGGCAACATGGCTGCGCTGTACCGAATTGGAAGATCCCACGTATAATTACGTTCTCGATACGTCAAATTATTTCGTAAGTTGTCGTTTCCAAGGCTATGATACCGTGTGCGGTACTTGCACGATACAACAGCAGATGGTGATATTATTAAAATATGTGAAACTTTGTTTCAGGGTTTCAAAGTGTTCTTCTTCACGATAGGAGGCTTTTACATCGCTTACCTGCTGCTCCTAATATTAAGAGCGTACAGCGAATTACGCTCTATGCCTTACTTTGGTATGGTTACAATCAAAAGTCTAAAATACTAACTAAATTAATCGATCGATGGTAGATAGAGTGAATTGATTACCGTTGCTTACCATTGCTGTTCCGCAGATCTTCGTTTGCGTTTTCTAACATTGCTCGCCGGAGTCGTTTTCTCGTTTTGCGGATGCGTGACGGCGCAACAGTTTGGTGCTGGTATTTTCGAAGACAGTTTTGCTTCACGACTCACTACTTATTATCGGTCTTCTGCCCAATTTATGGCATTGTACGGTCTCTTGAATTTTTATTTGTACACAATGGCGTACGTGTACGCACCCGCTTACCAGCAAGTGTATGGCCAACGTGAGTCGTCTTAAACTTTCTTCACAGTTTCAATTTCTATTTCTACTTGAAACCTACAATACATATACATAAATAGCTACATTTGTTAGATCGGTGTAAAGTATTGTCTCCATCGATTCTAGATTCCTTCATAACGAAAGATAACCCCACGTTTTCCATGATCAACGACTCTGACGAAGATGTTATTTATGGATCGGATGAGGAAGTTGCCTACGGATCGGACGAAGATAGTAGACGGCCTTTAACTCGGCAGCTTCGAACTTCTACAAACAATAACAATTGAAAGAAACTGAATACAAAGGAACGAAACACTTTACGTTGTTAAATAAAATGGCCCATCAGAGGAGAGAACCACCGGCCCTGAATCTATTTTATAAAAGAAAGGATACACGGCCGAAAAATTTATTCAAATTGTTACATTGAACAAACTTTTTCTTACTGGCTACGTGCATCTGTCCGTGGACATAGCGGTAACCACACGATATTTACCTTCTAGTCAAGAAAGCGATTATACATACCTATAGGTATGTAGCACACAAGGTACTCTGTCGTGTTTACAGTTTTACAGCTGGTTCATTTAATTTGAGATGCGCCCACAAATCTATGATACTTGCGAGCGTCCGTGCGTGCGTGCATACATTCATACACTTAAAATCTGAGGACTATTACTATAATATGTACAACATAATATAATATAATTATGGAAAAATTATACAGAAAACTTTGTAGCTTTTCGAATATAATGTAGAAAAAGAAATTCATCCGTCGATTGTATATTATCGATTGAGCGTGTTAAAATGTGTTAAAATTTGTTACGGAGCATACGATGGTTCGAATGCTTCTACACACCATCGTGTACGACAGCATAACAACTTTTCTGTACTATAAAATAATGACTGTAAGCATACGTCAAAAATCAGAATAATGACTTTGCTACTTATACGTTCTACTTAATTACATCAAAATATCCTCCTCTATTTTCAAAATGTGCCTAATAATCGTAGAATAAGCTTAAAAAATTAAGTATTGGAAGCCTATTTGCGGCTACACCAAGGCGACAGTGGCGCCATCTACGGTAGTAGATTTTGGAACTAATTTCCCTATCTGTATAATAAGTAAGACAAGGACAGAGACAGTGTGTGACAAGGACAGCAAGCGTCTCACTCGTGCCACCTACTTTTCTGCGACACTTCGAATCCCCTGGTAAGTATTAGGCAAACATGATAAGCAAGAAGGTATCCGACAAGGACAATCTTATTGTAACATAGCCCGAAGAAAGAGAAACAGTTGAATTATCAAAGGATTCTATGTCTATTTAAAATAGTATTCGTATTTTGCAGACACATTTCGTCCCGTTTTAAAGGGGTTATCGCACCATTACATACATTAAAGTGTTCTCAGTATCTATAAATGAAATTAATTCATTCTACGTGAATGAGGTTAGAGCACTAAACTGGAGGTGAGTAAGAAATTATATTTTGTACTTTCTACTTTAGAAAATGATTTGATAGACTTTACGGACCAGTTGGACGGATATAGCACCGATCAAAATCAGTAACCACGACGATCGTGTCACGACGCGTGAGTCGACGTCTGTGAATTCTACTCGAGAGAAAAACATCGAGAATGAACAACTTTTATTCGGACAACAAGCCATCTTTCTCCGACGAAGACAACACGTTGCTGCGTAATTTGTCGGGAATCAATTTGCCCGAGAAAATTTTGTTTGTCATCGACACTGTTAGAGAGAAGAATTGCACTCCTTTCAAACTTTCTACAGGAGCCAAGTATATGCCATTGTTTATGATGAAACGAGTTGTCGAAAATTTTGTTTGTATCAAATCGTCTATTCAACGGAATCACGAATATGCAATAATGACTTTAAATGCAGAAGGTGCTCGGTGGATATGCAATTTCACCAGCAATGTGAAAACTATAGTGAACCACTTGGACATGATCGACGAGGACGTAGCCGAAGACGATTTAGACCTGTACGACTTGGGACAGCTGTTTGAAAAGATACAGTCAAAAGTTCCTTTACCACCAAAGAAACAGACTAGCACCTGTCTTCCTACGTTTGTTACCAGAGTAATTCTAATGTACTCTCGATCCAACACGATACCAAAGTTTCTAACCAGTAAAAAGTATTTTGATAATCTTACGGAGAATTGGTACTTTTTTATAGATGTATTGTATACACATGAGCCACCAAGCTCTGAAAATGTATGTGAAGAGATTTATGCTGAAATGGCGATGCTAGATACAGCAAATTATTCGTACATATTAGAAGTTGGCAAAAATGCAGCAAAATTGCACGATAATATGGCAAAGTTACTGGCACACCCTCTACAACGGCCATCACAAAAAGATACTCGTTATACCCTTTACTCTCCATCCAGTTTGCAAGAAACATATACAAATGTCTCATAGTATACTCAAACAATTCCAAACGCGCAAACTTATCTCTGGTCCAACAAACGCATTATGAATGTTCCGAAATGATCCATTCTTGTTGCACCACTTATAATTTATAATGTGAAGAATTACATCACCTTTACCGATTGAAGTATTATTATGTTTATTATTATTATTATTCCACTTGTTGTTATTGTTGTTACTATTACCACTACTCTTGATGTATGTACAGAGTCATTGTTAATGGCACAAAGGAATTGCACCAAGAGTGTACTAGATATATTTTAATAAAACTTCGCAAATAGGTAAAAAGGAGGTAAATGTGTAAAGATAGAGGAGTTTATTTACACGTATAAAAAATACAATTTCAGAATTGTTCGAATTGGTGTAAATAACTTGTTGCTTATTAAAACGCTTTACATACCCCTTATCAAACGCGATACGAAAAAGCGATCGCAGCGCAAATCTCGATCAGTACGTATCTGCATCTGTATTTGTACATGTATGTACATATGTGTATATAATAATAATATCACAGCGTAGAAATTACATGTAAATTAAAATTAAAAAAAAAACGCAATTAAAACTCCTATGACCTATGACCCACGTGACCCTAATACTTGTATATTCTGTACATACATAATTATGTAACAAAGGGAGAGGATAATACTGTGGAAACGAAAGGTCAGCTTCAATGGTCGGATTCGACGGATGCGCGGACTCGTGGATGTATACATAATATTAGAGATTATCTAATTGAATACCATTAACATAATATTCGAATTTCGGAATAGCGGCAATGAAAATACAGAAACAGAGTAGAGAATAGGAAACGGCCGAGGTACGCATCGAGGAAGAGATTCGTAACGTTCTTAGAACTTGAGCCATTATTTTCACCAATTGTTGTATGCTGTTATCGTCGCTATCGTCGATATCGTCAATCGCGTTGTTCGATGTTTGTTGCGTTCGGTTGTTCACGGGACTCGCAGAAACGGTGTTGGAACCATCTCGTTCTACTTGGCGATCGTTCTCCATTCGCCAATTACCACAATATGGAAAGTTGGGCGGTACCGGCGGCATATCTTGGTCTTCTCCAACTTTGAAAACCAACGACATTCCGACTTCGGCGTGAAATTCAATGTGACAATGGAACAACCAGTAACCTGTTTAAAATCAACGGAACGGAGTGTTATAATCGATGCATTTCTAATATTGTCACCCGTAAGTAGGCATATATGCATACATGTATGTATATATGCATAGGTATGCGAGTAGAATGGAAAACTGGCAAGCGTACCTGGATTATTCGCATAAAATCGTATAATAGTGTAACCACCGTCCGGCACAGTGACGGTATCTTTTAAAGGAGCCCGATCGAGGTTTCTACGTATCAAGCCTTGTTTATCCAATTTCTTGATAACCTCGGCAGTGACATTTCTGCCGATCCTTTCCATCGCGATCACGCGAAACTGATATCCGTGCAGATGGAACGGGTGGTTTGCATCGTAAGCGAAACCTTCGTCCACCAAAACCACCTCCACCACGCTTCCGAGTTTTACTCGAAGAACATGGGTACAAGCACAATAGTCCTCTTCGCATCCATGCACAGTACTCTCGTTACAGAACTGATTCTGATCCACGGTGTCCCGCTGGGACAGTAGAGGAACAGGTGGAAGTTTCATCGAGATGTGATTCAATTGCGGAGTAAGAACTCGTTTGGTTTGGTTCACTGGAAAAATACGAATTTCTGGTGTCAGCAATTATAGGCATGTGTAAAAACGTATACAGAAACGATCCTAGGAAGGTTTCTAAGGGAGGCATAAAACAATAGGCAAACCGATCGCCGCAGGTAACAACTGGTTTCTGGTGCATGCATCTATAATGTACCTTCATTGAAACCGTAGAGGCGGCTACGGTGGAAATGCGGATTGTCTTTCTTGTAAAAATCGTAAGAGACGTAAAATTGATAATCCGGTTCGAGAGTATTCGACTGGTCATTTTCGTCCATCGCTTTCAATCTTGCCACGCTGATGCTATCATTCGTTTCGGTGCCCTCGTTCAAACCATTTATTTTCTGAAAGAAGGACGCGCGTGAGTCGCGTTATCCGTCAAGCGTCAAGAGTAATTTGATTCGCAAATCAACAGGGACAGAAGTGTGATACCTCGTTCAGCAAATCGTTCGATTCGCGTACGTAAGTGACTTGGCCTTTAGGATCTTGCTCGATCGCGCCATCGTATCGTAATATGCCAACTTGAAAAGCTTTTGTAAATCTTTCGTCGCAGTCCATTAATCCTCTAACTCGAATCCAATAATTGTCTATTCTCTGATTCGCGTCGACGATAAAGTCGAATCTTTCGCCCGCGTAGCTTACCAGGGTTTTCGCTGAAAGAAAATAACAGAACCGTTAGCTTGGTTCGCGTCCGTTTTAGGTCTAGGTGTGTCTAGGTGTGTCTAGGTGGGTACTTCCATACCATGGATCGGTTCGATATCGCGGCCATCCGAACTGATCACGGTCATGGTGTGTTCGTCGATGGACAACTCGACCGGACAATTCAGAAACTCGGCGTTGATCAATCGAAATCTATATCTGACATTCTGCAAAATCAAACTGTCGTAAGTCGTAAGAGAAACGAAATCACGAAACAAGCTTGTTTTACCTGCTTAACCAGGAACGTTGCCACAGGCATCACAGCAGAAGCGTTATTTCCGCTTGGAGCACTCGTGAAACGACCCAGCCCATTGATCAGGATATTTGGTGGTTTGTTGTCTCCACCCGCGTAGTGATGATTCAAAAATTTGTCGATTCCTAATTCGTGAGTCCAATCCAAGATCAATATAACGTGTTCGTCGACATCGTATAGATTATAATGCCAGTTTATAGTCGGGGGCGTACGAACAATCAATGGACCAAACACGCCATCGCCTCTTTGAAAACCTAAAAAGAAAAGTGTGTACTTGCGTGTGTGTCGGGGGGAGAGGGGAAGAAAGAGAAAGAGGAAGAAAGAAAGAGAGAGAGAGAGACGATTAGAAAGTATGTATTATGCAGGTAGAATCGAGTACGTTCGTGAGCGTACCTAAATGCGAATGCCAGAAATGGGTGCCAGTCTCAGAAGCCAGATAGTCGTATCGAAAACTCGATCCTGGTGAAATCGGACATTGAGACACGTACGGAACTCCGTCCATGTACGGTGTTTTCACGTGATGTTGCCCGTGCCAGTGCATGGTGGTGCTCTCGGAATGTAGTAAGTTTATTACATCGACTATTATTCTATCGCCTTTGCAAACCTACGGACAAAGAAATATTTCAACACGCGTAAAGTAAAGTACATAATTACGTTACGACCATTCGCGTCGAGATGCGCGCCAAGATGCCTTACCATGGCAACACGAACCGACTAATTCTAATTATCCGGACCAACGCGCAACGATCGAATCTGTCCCGTTTGGACAAGATCCAGTGTTACAACCATTTTCGTTTCAACGGTATCTCTGTTTGCAAACAGTTAGAAGACCTTGCCACGAACCCGTTATCCATTGTAAAATAACTGCGAGTAATTGCGTTCGCAGACAAATCATGACGCATCGAAATGTCTGTTACGGTATTTTTCGTATCGTGTCGAACATATGATTGGTACATCAGAAATTCGCATGCTCATCACAAGGATACGTAGGATTACACACCTCGATAGGCGGTCCTGGCATTTGTCGATTAACCACCAAAATCGATCTTCCGATACCGTCGGCTGGAACGCAGTGCATACGAAAACAATCGGTGACGTTAAACGGACAATCGTAGCACGCTTTGCTCATCGTCTGATAAGCCTCTAGCTTAAAAACGTAGCGACATTCCATCGTTGGAGCTCCGTCTATACAATTTCGCCGACAAGGATGTTTCGTCCAGTCCAATTCGTCTGCCGTTTCCAGGTTAATACGGCCGTGTGCGAAATCGTTCGGTACCGTAACTATCATTTCTAAAATGAACAACGATTCGCGTGAAAGGGATTACACGAGTCTCTACGGTATCGTACATATCGTTCATCTACTCACTCGATATACAGACTCCGGGCAGCAGAATAGCGATTTGAACTAAAAGTCGTGCGATGCTTGATCTCGATCGATTCGACATCCTGTAATCTGAAAATTACCTAAAAAAGTTACCTAATGAAATTACCTAATGAAAATTTAGCGGACGTTACTGGTTCATTCGAATTGTTAATCGGCGAGAAAGACACGCGCACACGATCGTAATTGCTGCCACTGCGATGGAAATTCTTCGCCGATGAAGGAAATTCTACAATACAAATATCGAGTGCAAGCGACGCGTTGCCTAATAAGAGGGACAATGAAAGAAACAGAAACGCTTATCTAATCTGGATGCCGCGAAAAAAAGACCGTTTAGCAAATGAGCAAGTAAGATCCGAACGTGTTTCAAGGTGTATCCGAAATCGTCTTTGGCTCTGTACACACGTCAACTGATCTGTTTTTTGCACGGCCGCGAAACTTTTGCTTACTATATACAAACGATCAAATTATTCGCTGAGATAAGTGTTGTTATCGTAAATATATACACGTCATATGATATTACGATATACGATATACGATATAGGATATACGACACATGATATATATTAGGTATGCAAATCGTATAGTAGGAGTGTCTCGGACGCGTATAAGCTCGCAGAATCAAACAGTTTGATCTTGAGTTCGCCTAGCCTCGACGATTAATTATTTCTTCCAGAAGGAAAAATCTCTTCGGAACCGGTACGCATTCTAAAACGGATAAATCTCGAGAAGAATGTTCCGATTCCAATGTTTAAGAGTACTTTATACAGTAAAACAATCATTTCATTCTAACAACGAAACCTAGTATACGTAAACGTATTAGCTTATAGCTGTACATACTTTGTAACATAACAAAAACTCGGAGGGCCTGTTAATCTACGTACGAGATAGTGCGGGTTAGAAATGGTCCAGCAGGAATTCCTGGATGTTAGGTATTAAGGGTTAACGAGTAAGAAGTTCAAAGCATGATCGGATGAATAAGAGGGTCAAGAGTATGGTACGGGACTGGTAAATTATACGTGAAAGATGGGAAGGAATTTCTGGACTATTTATTTTCAACTGAATCCGAAATATTATCTTGATTAGATGAAAAACAATCAAACCGAAATTGAATGGAACACAGAAAAATGGCTAAACACGTACGATCCTTCGAGTTTTCCTTGTCGTTGCTGTTCCGTGTGCATAGACGTTAATAACGCTCGCCGCTCGTCCTCTCGTCTTCTTGTCTTCTCGTTTCCTCGTGGATGGTATGTATTAACGCACGCCTATGAAAAATCAACGATGTTTTAAGAAAGACTGAATCAATGCAGCGCCATCCGTTTCTCTATACAGGAATTCCCTGGAGGTCACGCGTGCCCCACGAATCGCCACCGGTCCTCTTACTTTACCTGATTAACGTGTACGTACATACAAACAACGATACAAATAACGTCACTGTGCACGTTTAACGTCATTCGTGCATCATCGTCATCAAGGGAATTCCCATAGCCGTATTTGAACGGTTCTTGTCCTTTCTCGTCGACCAGTAATTTGCTTCGGCATTATAGCTTCTTTTGTTAGTCTATTCGTACCATAGACGAACACCCTACGCACGCACGTTGTACACGCGTGAATTCTTACGTACAAACGATTTACTTATTATACTTTGTGTTACACGTGTTGCATATTCGTTAGGATAAATGTATGTGCCTGTGTATATACACAATATGTATACAAATGTGTGTATACGACGCATCGCTCGCTTTCCATTCATCGCTCATCGTTGTTCGTCTCTTGTGTACATATTATACACGATTACTTCGGTAGACCTTTCTCTTCGAATCTTACCGTATTTCAATCGTCTGTTGCGTGTTGTGTGTTGCGTGTTGCGTGACCGTAACGACACAAACAAATGTTACTAAGTCTGCTATTTTTGTACCTACAATTATGCAAGTATAAACGTAATATGTGTAATAGAATGTAATCAAATATACGTGCCATGTATCCCTAAACCGCCTAAGCGAAGATTCTGGGAAGGATTTTTCTACAAGAATAGATCGCGTCACGGTTTTTCCGGTACGATTACACGTGACTCGATCGTTATACTGGTTTCTCAATTTCCGCAATGCATAATTAATAATTTAACGTCGCGATCGAGAGATACGTTCTACGCGATAAAATATTAAAGTCTCGATAGAAATTGTACGGAAACCTTGAATGATATTGAGAATTATATTCGTCGAATATAGCTGGAACTGTAAACTGTAAACTGTAAACTGTAAACTGTTCACTGTAAATTGTAGTCCCAAATATCAAGTACACTGTGTACAGACTGACGTATATAATAGTTACATTACTCGGAACAGGTACAATGTCAAAGATCGTCCAAGTCCCGGTAAAAGCATATTCGCTAAACCAGCGATATTTTCCGTAATTACATGATATTATTTGCAATGACGAAGATACATATACCGAATTATCCTGCATATGTATGGTACATGTATAAAAAAAAATGAAACGCAGGATGTATCGAGGCCGTTTTTGTCTACTCTTTTCCGTCTAACGAAGGAAAAATAGTTAGGACCGATAGGTACACAAATGGAAAATATTCAAACAGAAAAAGAAAAGAAGGGAAGAAGAAACGTAAGTTAAGGTTTACGTAAGATCATTAACCTTTGTGTAATAACGGTGTCGACAGAGATGACAACGCATCGTTTGGTATCGTGCAAGCCGTGCGCGCAAGGACGTGTAAGAACGTTCCCCTCGATCACTTTCAGTTGCTTTTCCGCTCCTTCTATTGTACACGTGCGTCAGTGCGCGTTATCTTTTCGTTCACGCTACAATGTTATTACGTATTTAGACAGGTTTATACGGAAGCACGTCCACGTATAGTACCTATACATACGTATTTCACGATGACATTAACATGATTTTAGTTGTCATGATCGCAAATCTGTGATGAAATATACATATGTAACAATCATATTTTACTGTCAACGGTCAAGTAGATACCAGAGGGAGACAAGTTGATAAAGTAGAAATTTCACGCGTCGACAGAATCGAAGACCACAAACCACAGACGAGGTATAGAGAGCTCTAGAGTTGTCTAGAGTTGTCTAGAGTCCCCTTACCATTTCTGTGTCACATCCTACCGTATCGGTCGGAACTAATATTGTGGAACTAATATCACAGACGAGATGTAAGGGCAGCACTAACTAAAGATTTAACAGTCGATAAGGAAGGGCACACTCGCCACAACTGTATTAGCACAGACGAGGAATAGGAGTAGACCAATCACTATATGGGATTTTCTGTCTCACACAAAAACAACTCGTTTACTTACGCCCTCTACGCTGACAAACAATAAATGTTGGAACTAGATCCACAAGAAGCTTAAACCATATACCTATCATAAATGGAGGGACCTCCGATCGGAGGAATGACAAGTTTAAGGGGGCCGGCACAAATTTGACCTTGACTGTCACGCCATTCTCGCGATGGTCCTCGAACGGCGAGTAGGGAAAACAAATTGTAAGTCGCGAGTCGTGCAAGGGTCAAAATCTTTTCAAACTGACGCTTCAGTATTGCAATGAGCCGTATAAAAGTGGTCAATTATGATTCCTAAAAGCCCAATCTGTGTCTGTGCAGAGGCCAAAATTTGAATTTCTGCCTCATCGTCGAGTAATTTGCAATATCGTACATACGTAAACCTATACTTTCGATCTGCATTATCGACTGTCACGATTTGAAATCCATATACGTGTACGGGTCAAAATCTCGACAAACTGACGCTTCAATATAGCAATGAGCCGTATAAAAGTGGTCAATTGTGATTCCTAAAAGCCCAATCTGTGTCTGTGCAGAGCCCAAATTGCGAATTTCTATCTCATCGTGGAGTAATTTGTAATATTCTGCAGAAAATTCGCTTTCTGAAGAAAGTATGACGTCACAAGATGGCTGCCGCTGAGAGTTTCTCTTAATTTCGAGAGATTTAGAATTCATATGGAAAAAAGGGCTCTGCACAGACATAACAAATACATATACAAACACGGTGGTGTGCATTTTTAATTGATTTATTACTTATTAACGACGTAATTTGTCGAGAAAAAAAGACACCATTTCGCGGTTACGTTTACTAGCGCCACGGTTTCTCCGCTAGAATACGGTCGATAATGCAGATCGATAGTATAGGTTTACGTATGTACGATATTGCAAATTACTCGACGATGAGGCAGAAATTCAAATTTTGGCCTCTGCACAGACATAGATTGAACCCTTAGGAAAGACGCTTGACCATTTATAAACTGCTCATTGCAATACTGGAGCGTCAGTTTGAAAAGATTTTGACCCTTGCACGACTCGCGACTGGTGGAAAATTTTTAGCATTCAACAATTTGTTTTCCCTACTCGCCGTTCGAAGACCATCGCGAGAATGGCGTGACAGTCAAGGTCAAATTCGTGCCGGCCCCCTTAAGCAAAACCTAACACCCCAGAACACGCGAGCAAAGCTAATAACCCCGAACACGAGTGCGGTCTAACCGAATTAATTCACTGAAAAATTTATTAATTCTGGCTGTTTATTGTTGAGCTCGAGGCCGAGGCCGAACACAAGAACACAAACGTAAAACTTTTGTTTACGTCCTTGATTCGCTGGTCATTTACGCACGTATTAATTTATCAAACACAATTAACTGGTAAATTAATTATTTCCAGCTAGTTAATATTTATAAAAATTCCTTTCGCCAATGATGTCGACAAGCACTCCCTTGATCATCTTGCCATATAATTATTTAATAAAAGTAAATTATAGAAACCGAGATACAGAATAACTTTTAAGGCATGAATATTCGCACGCATTCGTATGATATTGTGTAGTTCTTCAACTTTCTTGCATGTTACAGATCCTAATAAAATTTGGAAGAATTAATATATTAACGTAAAAATTCATTTTAAAACTTGGACAAATAAATTCCGTCAGCCACATATGGGTGACATGGCAGTCAATGTGTTAAAACAGTATGTGTAGAAGTCGATGTTTGAAAAAGAAATTTCTCAGTGTACTGTTATCGCGATATATTTGTTATTGTTGTAATCGTTCAACATTTATTCATCCACAAATGATTCTTACCGCTCTCGACATAAGGTACCGTGAGAAATTCGGCAAGAATCATTTGCACCGGAAAATTTGAAAATAGCGCCATTACGTGCAGCGGCAAAACGCTCAAACTTCTAGCCAATTTGTTTCAGCACTCGCCCGCTAGATGGCGCAGCACGACAGTGGCGCTGAAAATCTGAAAATAGCGCCAATTCGTGCAGCGGCGAAACGCTGAAACTACTAGCTAATTTATTTCCCCTATCCACCGTTAGATGGAGACACTAATAGCAATAAAATAATTTTAAAAAATAATGATTAAAATAATTACAAGTCAAGATACAAATGATGCTTGCCGTACTGGTCGTAAGGTACAATGTAAAATTCGGCACGAATCATTGGCTACTGAAAATCCGAAAATAGCGCCAGCGCACGTAGTATCAAAACGCTCAAGCTTTATATTATATATGTAGAATAATAATTCTACCAAATATTTGTGATAATTGCATACATGAAAATGACTGATTCTATACAAGGAACATGTTTATTGATGTGCCCAGAGAGGGAACGTTGGATGTAAGTCACTGCGGTATGACATAAACAGCATTGTTAATAACATTTAATGCTTCTGCTTCTGCGATTAAAGGAGAGAGAAGAAAGGTTTGCTGCATAAATTCGAAATCGACGAGAGTACGAAAACCTCTCGACAACCAAAAGCTGATCCGATGAAAACTGTGAAATGCTATAGTCGTCCAGCTGCTGGGTTGGTTATGACAGATCCGAGTCAATTGCGTCCTGCGGCGGTATTATTGTCGACCATTAGATACTTGTTTACCAAGTATGCTTGATTTCGCGATAGGCATTCCTTCGTATCCCTCGTTTCAGAAATTTCTCGATACAATTGCGCTCATTTCAGAATAGCTACAAAAACGGATGTCGATTGGATAATAGTATATGATTTTCTGTTTGATCGTTTGAGAGCGGTACGACAGGATGTTGCCATTCAAAGAATAGGTATTCCTGCGAGTATTTCGATTTTTGAACCTATCGTTCGATTCCTGGTCTATTCTGTGCAAAGGTATAATCACATATTTTGCTTGTCTCAGCTATCGCATTTTGAACTTGATCAGAAAATAATTTCGCAGATTATGCGATCGAAATATTTCCGAATTTGATATGACGATTAATAACAGACATCTTTTCGAATGTGTGTCGCATCTGTTAGTTCTATACGACCAGTGCGATCAAAGAATTTATAAATCGGAGCTTGAAACCTCTATGGAGCAACTAAAATTAGACACTAGCCGCGAGCAAATGGAAGCGCTATACATCCTTTTAAATATGGGTAACGTAGAAGGTTTAACCAGAGCATTGATGCTTCCTCTTTCTCTCAGGTACGACCGAAACAAGATTGCCGCATTTTTTTCTACGAGTAACAAGTATTGTTCTTGTACTTGTATCTTTACAGGAGGACCACAAACGTTCAATTATCAATGAAAATATCATTTGCCTGGTATTTAAAAAATTACACACGAGTATGCAACTTAATTTCACGACTCCCTCCATTACTGATATGCGCATCTATGATTAATATATCGAACATTAGAAGGTGCGCATTATACAAATATTAATTATACTCAGTTTATTTCTTCTTTATCTAAGACATTCGTCCGATAATTTCAAAACCATTTTTAGAACAACACTGAAAATCATGAGCTCAGGATATAACAGTAAAGTGCTCACATTTCCAGGAATGAAACTACAACAGCTTCTATTGTATAAAGACATAGAGAAAGTTCGAGCAGATTGCGAGTTGCATGGTCAAAAATTTATCGATCAGAATATACTGTTTGATAAATCCGCATTCATAGAGAATACAAAGTCGGTAGGTAGATAGATTCTGCAGGCAATATTCTTTTCTTGATCGACAGTATTCTACAACTAAAATTTGTTTGGCGTTTTAGAGGAACTCCGAAATGTATTATACTCGGCAAACGTTGCACGAGTTTTTACCCTGTATTCTTCTTGACTCTGAGTAAAGAGGAATCGTACCGCAAGGTAAATTACGCGTCCGAACGATGCAAAATCTACAAACGTTGATAAACGAAGAATTTCAAAATTATTATATTATTGTAAGATATTCTGTAAAAAATGTATTTGATAAGATACAAAAGTTTCGTTTACGTTTATGTCTACGTTTACTGCGAATCACTGGATGAACTGCTTGAAGAATCTGTGGACATCACTTCGACGTCTTCGGTTTCCTGTTTATGAGTATTCATAGCAACGCTACCTTGTCCACTTACCGACAAGTGGATTTCACCAGATGGATGCCAGGCGAATTGATTAGCTTGCGACACAGGTGGTTCTGAAATAATAAGTCGGATGCAATTAATTCTGTCGTATTTTCCATACAACGATAATATTTAAAATTGTTCGGACTGATCCTGCTGCACGCACCTCCTACAGGATGTCCAGCTCTATGCAAATCCGATGATATTCCAGGGTGTGAACCCAGCATTTGACCATTCAGCGGAAGATCGCTTAGTCGTCCGAGATATCCTAACCGCATTTCAATATCTGCAACAAGCACGCTCAAAGTTGTTTGACGCTTGAGCGAAACTGTACGAAACAGAGATACAAGTTTAAGAAATGATTACCCGTCGGATATGGTCTTCTAGGATCTCCTTGTTGCCACGTTAATGGAGCACAAATGGCATTCGACGCGCTTATTCTATGTGCATACTTGATCAATTCTTCCGAGGGAACAGGTCGTTTATTAGCACGAGCGATTGATTGTAATTTTTGTTTGGCCTGATAAATAGCTGTGGCTAAAATTTGTTCAGCTTCTTTCAATTGTCGCTGTAGTTGCCGAATATCTTGATCTTGTCTTTCAACCTCAGCTCTAAGAGCATCCATCTTCAGGTTGATCTTTGCCTGTTCATCCGCTCGAATTAAAGTAGTCTTCAGTTCGTTGTCCTTGGCAATTAACAATTCGGTTAATTGAGCATGCTCTTCACTCGACAGTTTCAAAGGTTTTTGAGTTATCGTGTTTTCAATCATTTCTCTAAAACAGTATAGCAGATTGTTTAGCGTACATTAAATTATATTAGTAATGATGTGTTATCGTAAGGCAAAGAGTTGGACCAAACTATAACTGTTTCATGGAGTTCCTTACTTTGCTATCAGTTCGATGTCGTCTATGAGTGACAACAAAACTTCTTTCGTACTCTTACCGGATGCCATTTCTTTGTACGATAAGTATTAAATTATCTTCGTTAAGTGGTCGAAAAGGCCAAACTAGCAAACGATATTGTAGTGTGATAATAGTGTACACAGCAATCCTGAAAATAATTTAATCCCGAAGTGCAACTTTGAAAACATTTAACTGATAATCAAGGAAGTACCATAGTAAACATAAATATAATACAATTATAGAATATTATGGTAACACACCGCATAACCTTCACATGACAACAGCCACAGCCGAGAGACGGCGGCTGTGCAGTGCAACAGCACGTAAATACAAGCATACAGGTACAGGCACGGGATTATCAAAATAACAATGGCAACTTGCACTTGTGTTCACAATGGTGATCATGATCAGTATGATCATTGATCAGTGATCCATGATCAGAAACAAAAACAGAGCCACTAAATCGAACTAAACATAACACTTATACGTAGCAGAGAGGATATTCCTCTCTGTATGTAGTTGCAAAGAATACTTGGAATACATCTCGCCAATTAAAGACACAGAAATGTTCAGGCTGAAATGTTTAATGTTCGGTAATGTTCATGCATATATATATACATATGTGTGTTTAGCAGCGAAACATCTGTATAGAGGTTGGAAATCGACTAATAGCTTGCATGATTTGCCGTGGATGGCGCCACAGATGCTTTGCTACTTTCTATTATGTGATGCGCAACACATATATATATATATATAGTAAGTGCATATTTACGTGAAAACTTGATTTCAATTTGAAAAGGTGACTGAAGGTGACACCCAACCGAAACGGTATTGTTTCCGTACCTTCTGGATTCGTACGCATAAGATTTCGACGTATAGTTTCACATTTTTCGAACAAAAAATTGAATCATATTTTTCGGCATCTTCTGTGTTCGTTGTACTATTGTGAATACACGCGTATGCATATGTATATGTAGGTAAGTACGCATGTGTACATTATTGAAGATTAGACCGAATGAAAGAACTCTTGTATAAACCCGTGATATTCTGTCTATATATAAGGATCAGGTGAGGTGAACAATATTGTACAATAGAATGTTAGTTACAGCGAATTTTTGTTATTGCTTCTAAAAATACGACATAAAGTACATTTATTTGCACTGTGTAACCATGTAACCGGATGCTATATAATCAAATATGGCGATGGTAATAACTTCAAAAATTGTTCTGCAAAACAAATTGTTTGATTTACTATTATTGTTTGTTGGATCTTTTATCAACTTCAACTTATCGTTCGCGTACTAATCTTTGTTCGTCGAACAATTTTTCGGTATGTGCATACACATATATACATATGTATACTAAATAGCAGCAACTAATAATAACAGTGCTTTCGATATGACTGTTAGAAGGTTATAAATTTGCAAAAAATAAATACATATATCTTCGATGATAGCTTATCACTTCGAGTATTATTAGTTCATCAATAGCATGCTGTTTTAGGTAGGTAGATTTCGAGAAGATGCCAAAGTCGAAAGAATATGTGTCTACCGACGACGACAGCAGTGAAGAGGTATTTTTTTTTTAAATAGCACAACAAAAACAATTTCTATCTCATGTTCGTTATGTGAATAATCAATGTGATACGTCGTTTCGATCGTAAGGAAATAAGGCCAAAGAAGAAACAGAAGAAGAGAGAATCCGAGGATAAAGAGGCGAAAGTGTCGAAGAAACCGGAAAAAGAATCACAGCAAAACGAAGACACAACCTGGGATCTTGGAAGTAATCGTCAGGTTAGCGTGCGAGATTTCAAAGGGAAATTATATGTTGATATTAGAGAAATGTACTATGATAAAGATGCAAATTTGAAGCCTGGAAAGAAAGGTACGCGACCATTGTACTTTTGTCAATTTGGTTAACGATTGTGATATATAATGAATGTCAATCGTTTATACAGGTATTTGTTTAAATATGACGCAGTGGCGGAAATTACTATCGGTAGTCGAAGATGTTGACAAAGCTGTGAAATCTAAATGCTAAATGGTATTCCATGTCTATGCTTGACAGAGACAAAACACGTTAATACAGTTTCCCACTCGCACAGCTGTACGGTAAAGTGAGTCTGTATCTGTTAAGGTTCAATATTTTTAATAAAAAAATTATAATTCCGTACATCTATTAATTCTACGGCCTCTCTTATTTCCTGTACATACATACATACATACATACATCAATTGGAACTCCAATGATTAGTTACGCATTTTCGTAACAAGTAACTTTCACAATTTTTTTAAAGTAACTTTTGCGGTTAATCTACAATAATTTGTCTCAATTTTAAACGAAATTTTGTTAGATTCTTGGAATTGATATGGTACTTGAAAGAGCCGAAAAAAAGAAAAGTAACTATATACGTATCGCGTTTGTGTTCTGCCACAAGAACGAAGTTTGCAAAAAGGAAAGGAAGGAACTGGAGGAGCTGGAGGAGGGAGAACGGACGGAAGGAAGGAAAAAAACTAAGATATGGTATCAAATGCCCACTGTATACA